>PVJS01009094.1:0-51270 GCA_004027185.1 Glis glis
CTTCTCATGCTCAGCATAGTAGTTGACTTTGATAAATTTGTGTATGTACATCCTGTGCATTAGGGTGTTTCCCTCTCCCCTCTCCCATCTCCCTCATTTAGATCGCTTTTTGAGCAAAAGGAATCACTTGTTTGCTTCTGTCTTTCTCCTCTGTTCCCTGACTCTTGATTTTGTCTGATGAAACATGCATAGGGGAGCTTGAAGAATGTTACTGATGAGCATGTAGCAAGTATTCAATGATTATTTGCCCAATGAAGAACTAACAATGTAGATGAAATCTTAGTAATAAAGGGTCAGGATATTCAGCAATTCCTATGAGGAGGAGGGATTTTCAGCCTGTGTTTCCAAACCTGGGAAGGTCTTTCTGTAATGAAACCCAAGTCATTTCAAACTGGAGTGATTTTAGATGTTTTTTAATTTGAATCGCAATTGGACAAAATGAAGAAGTGATTTCAACTTTCTTAATTGGGTTGATCGTGCCATTTTTTTTCTGGATAGATGTAATTTCCATTAGATGTAGTCTTTGGTCATATTTGGAAATTTAAATTCAGTTTCTTGATTTCTCATTGTGGTGAGGTTTGGCTACTACCAAAATGCTGCTTATGGAGTTCAGAGGCCGAACCCGTACATACCAGAGTGAATTGAAATTGATCTGATTTAAACAGATAGACCTAGGTGTCTATTATACCCAGTCCTGAGGTCTCGCTCAGATTTTTCCCGTGTCATAGAAACATAGGCTCAGATTTCTCATTATTAAGTTTTGTTCCATGTATGTCCAACCAAGGAGATATTTAACTTTAGAACAGAATTACATGTTACATTGTTTGGACCTCTGACTATTTTATTTTAATGTGAGATGAAACATGCTTCAGTATAATTAGGTAAAATCAGATATATTAAGGAACGCATGGGTTTTACTTCCATTTATTTGGACAAACTACTTTGAGCTTAATTTTAAAATATATTATCTTCTAGAAAGATATGGTTACATCTATCCTTAGATCTTCCGGATAAAAGTGTATGTTTCTATCACACTAATCTTCGACATGATGTATGGTTACAATGCACTGATAAAAGTATATTTAAAAAAAGAAAATTACATGGAAGAAGCTAAAATATAAATAAAGATACATCATCTACTAAGATTCGGTTATATCTATCCTTAGATCTTCTGGCTAAAAATGTATGTTTCTATCACACTAAACCCCAATGTGATATATGGGCACAATGCACTAATAAAAACATACTTATAAAAAGATTACATGGGAAAAGCTAAAAATAAATAAAGATATATCATCTTCTAGTAAGATATGGTTATATCTATCCTTAGATCTTCTGGCTAAAAATTAAATGGAATCATTTTAGAGAGAGAACTAAGAGGATATTTGAACACCTTTAGAATAATGAATGAAACATTTAATAACAACATCCCTTGAAAGTATCAAACTCCCTTTCTTATTCCCAAATGTTGGGATCTGAGAGATGCCTGCTTTAAAAAGAAGTATATGAACTTGAGAACTGAGGGAATGTATATAAGAAAATCTCATAAAAATACCTATTAGTTCCATAGATAAACAAGCTAAACTTTGTGTGGGGTCCTGATGCCGCTTCCAACATGGTTTTAGGACTAACAGGCACCTGGCTATGTCCTTTGGTAATTTTTTCCCCAAATCTGTTTACATACATTAGGTCACGTGTTCATGTTCAGATTAGCCCCTCTGTCGCATCCTCTTGGTTTTCTTAGCTTCTGCTTCCAGCAAACAAAATAGCCACGTGAGTCCAGCCTGTGCAGCTGCTGCATGATACTTCTCGTTTCATTTCCCCAGGTTTTACTCGCCAGCTCCCTCGCCCCTGAATTACAACTCTGCTCCTCTGTTGAGCAGTAAATCACAGATGAAGAGTTAAAAGAACACAAAGAGTAATGCAAGCCCCTTCTCTCCCCAGCTACCAATTTGTCTTGTGCTTTATTAGCGGCACCATCATGGGAACTACTCTAAGATGTTGCCGTAAGATGCTGAGAAGCCTGATCTTGCCAAGAAATGGACCAAAGAAATAAGTGTGATTTTATGACTTGACTTTGCTGAGAACTTAGAGTGTGTGTGTGTGGGGGGGCTTTCTGAAAGCCCTGCATGTTTCAGCAGGTAAGAATTTGGCTTCCAGTCATGATGAGAATCAGGACATGTTTGGGGTCTCAGCTGCCTTCTAGTCAAATTGTGGTTTTCTTTCTTTCCTTTCTTGGTTTTTTTTTGGGGGGGGGGCTGCTGGGGATTGAACCCAGGGGCATTTTACCTCCAAACTACACTTCAACCCTTTTTCTTTTTTATTTTGAAACAGATTCTCACTTGGTTGCTGAGAGTCTCGCTAAGTTGCCAAGGCTGGCCTCAGACCTGTGTTCCTCCTGTCTCAGCCTCCCAAGTACGGGATTATAGATGTGTGCCACCATGCCCAGCATGACTTTCTTAAATGGTGGTTTTCCAGGCTCTTGTTAAATATGGTCAATCATGATAGCTCACTCTCTCCCCACACATCCTTGATTGAAAGAGCATTCGCTCGTCCTTGCTAATAACAATCGTATTATAGTAATAATGAAAAAGTAAGCAACATTTATTGAGTTCTTTCTTAATCCATCAGTCCTATTCTAAGCATTTTGTTTCACATAAATTATTTATACACTGAGAAAGATACTAATATTATCTCCACTTTACCCACCAAGAAACTGAATGTCACACACATCCATGGACTTACCCAAGGTGTTGCAGGGTTAGATTTCCAAGCCTAGTCTCTTAATTATGCTACACAGTCCCCTGTGTGAGCCACATTTACCCTACTTGTCATGCTATCATGTCAGCTCTGTGTGTGTGCTGTGGGGTTACAGGGATAGAGCATACCCATCTCTTTTCCTCCGTGCATTCTGCTATAGTCTGTGTATTTGTGTCCTCTCGAAATTTTTATGTTGAAATCCTAACCCCCAAGGTGATGGTATTATTAAGAAGTGGGCTCTCTGGGGAGGTGATTAGGTCATGAGGTAGAGACCTCATGAATGGGATGTGTGCCCTTGTTCAAGAGGTCTCAGGGAGCCGCCTTACTACCATGTGAGGCAACTACAAGAAGGCGCCATCTTTGAATCAGGACATGAGCCCTCACCCAATACCAAACCTTCCAGTGCCTTTATGTTGGACTTACCAGCCTTCAGAACTGTGAGAAATAAATCTCTCTTGTTTATTAGCTACCCAGTTTATGGCATTTTGTTATAGCAACCCAAACGAACTAACACATTCATTCTGAAACATTAAAACAACATGCCCATTCTGTAGCCCATGATCCAAGACACTTGTCTGTGTCTTGTCTGACTCATACAGCTCTTCTATGAAATAGATATTAATATTTTCATGTTGCAGAAAAATAACTTGCAATACTTTCTCTGATCCCATTCCTGGTCAGAGATGACCAATGGCTCTTCTGACCCCAGTTTCAGTTACTCTGAAAGAAGGACCACCCTTGGCACGCTAGCACACACCCGTTCTCATCTACCCATTTGTTAAGGGTTTTATTTAGTGTCTGGACAGCCTATGATAAAACCTTGGCTGGTCACCCAGAGTTGATTAATATTTTTCAGGCACTTTGTATATTATCCATTTGGCACTTAATATACAAAGATATGCTTTTGCCAAGAACCACGTGTCGATGACACAGGCAACACCTGATTCCTTTCTATGCTACAGCTTAGAATATCCCGATATGTCAAATGGTTGTATTTTGAGGCATTCAAATCAGGTCATCTAGGGGTGTCTTTGATTAGGGGGAAAAATGAAAATGCTGGAATCTGTTTTCTCCCTGTCTCCTCTTCACCACTCCTAGAAGTTTGTTTGGAACTTTGCTGTTAAATGACTCACATTCTGCCAGTGCTCCCCTCTAGCAATGAAGTATCTATGCAAGTCTTAGGTCAGCATTCAGAGGTAGTAAGTCATTTTTCCTCCTGCTATTCTTGGATTCCCCCAGCAGGCCAAGGGAGAGGAATTTCCCCTGGATACATGATTTACAATGCTTTCAGGGATGAAGGATTTACAGTTGGGTGGTGAAAATGAAGTGCTCATCCTAGCTACCATTTGTTTGGTAGTTGCATGTTGGAAAAAGAAATGATTATTTAAAATGATTTTAAGAGTATCTTTAGCCTAGCTTTGAATTTCAGGGCTTACAAACTAATTACATTACTGTTGTATGATTGGATTAATACACTGCTAATATTTTAAATGTTTTGATAACTCCTTTACTATTTAAAGGAAAACTATTTAAACATAAAGTCTGTTGTAGATTTTCTTTTCCCAGGAAGGAATGATAAAAAAAATCCTGAGACTATGCTTTGATCTTAAAGTTTAAAAATATAGTGTAGCTGGGAATGGTGGCGCACGCCTGTAATCCCAGTACTTGGGAGGCTGAGACAGGAGGATCACAGGTTTGTGGCCAGTCTCAGCAACTTAGCAAGACCCTCAGCAACTTAATGAGACCCTGTTTCCAAATAACAAATAAAATAGGGCTGAGGGTGTAGCTTGGAGGTAGAATGCCGCTGGGTTCAATCCATAGTACCAAAAAAAAAAAAAAAACCAAAAGAATCTATCTATTATACACAACATTTTGGATGGTTTTCCCCTTTAATACTTCTGGTCATTCATTGAGCTATGTTCATTGTCTTATATTTTTCACTAGATCAGGAGAATAACCCATATGTTTTCTAGTATATCCTGGAGCCTGCGCGTAGTGGACAATTTATCATTTGATATTCAAAAAATGTTGAGAAAGTTAGCTGTAGAATAATGTGAATTTCTATATGTATTCCTATTTATTTTCTCTATAAAATGGGAAATATTTCTTAGCAAAATATGAAGAAACCCTTTCCCATCCCACCACCCAGCCTTCATAGGCAGAGCATATCACAAGGTTGGAAATAGCTCATCCCACATTGTGCTAAATTATCTCGTGTCTGCGGGAAAAGTAATCTCTATCCTTTTCTTTCTCCTACCATCCCAACAGCAATTATTCTAGGCTAGGGTTTCCCAAGCTCAGCACTATTGACATTATGAGTTAGGTAATTGTTGGATGTAGGGGGCTGTCCTGTGCACTGTAGGACGATCAGCAGCATCTCTATCCCCTAGACAACAGGAGCAGCCCCCCGCTTGAGTTGTGACAACCACAATGTCTCTAGACATTGGCAAATGTCCCCACAGGTCCCAAATCGCCTTTGATGGAGAACCACTGGTGTAAAGTCTTGTTTCTTTGTCATTTAGAGTTAGTAGGGACTGAATCAAGAGCCCTGCTTACTGGAATTACCAGTAGGTTGGATTTCTATGGTGAGGGTCCATGAGTTGATCTTCTCTCTTGGACAGTTGCTGATGGGAGAAGGCAGTGTGGTAATATGGAATCAGTACTAACTTTGGAGGGTCACCCTATTTTAATTGCAAAGCCTTTAGCAGTTTTCCTGACTTTTCTTTCTTTTTCTTTTTTTTTTTTTTTTTGCAGTACCGGGGATTGAACCCAGGGACATTCTACCTCTGAGCTACACCCCCAGCCCTATTTTTTATTCTTTATTTTGAAACAAGGTCTCACTAAGTTGTGGAGGGCCTCACTAAGTAGCTGAGGCTAGTCGTGAACCTGTGATCCTCCTGTCTCAGCCTCCTAGTTACTGGGATTACAAGCATGTACCACCACGCCCAGCTTTCTGACTTTTCTGAGACTACATTTCCTTTCCTATAATCTGGAGATAATCATTGCCCAGGTATGCCTGGCTTATAGTCTGCTGTAAATATGGAATCAAACACAGCATATGAAAGGCTTTGCAAATTCTGAGGCATTGCACCAAGAGTGTTTTGTCCTGCACTATAATGCTATGTTGTTAAAGTAAAAGATGATGACAAGATGTTCATAAATGTGTACGCTGTCTCAGCTCTTCCTGCAAGGCCCTGTAGAAATGGTCCCCAAGCCCCAGTAAATCCTATAGTGTTGTTGTAGCTCAGAAATTAACATGTTCATGTAACTGTGTGTGACTGGTTGAACACAAAACTTGAATGACTATTTGGAAAATTAGAAAAAAGTAATTGGTAAAACCTGAATTTGACAACTCTCTTCTGCAAAGTCCGCATGTGGTTTCTACCTGTCTTGAAGTAAGGAATTGGGCTGGGAGGGTCAACACCAGAATAAGCCCCCAGGATTGGAAGGTGTGCCTGCCATGTGACGGAGGGGCTCCGAGTCGGCACTTTGTGGACTCCCGTTAGGTCATTTATAGATTACGTCGTTGATGGCTTGACTTGGGTTATTTCTCATTACAATGACCAGCTTTTGTAAAGCTATGGAAGAGAGATTACGTCCACTTTCTAGGTTAGGAAAAAGATGCTCGGAAAAGCCAAATGTCTCCCAACTTGAGTGCAACCTGAGGTTAGCAGGCATGGGAGGGACTTGATACCAAGACTTCTTATTCCAAATTTGATCTCCACCCCTGTCCTCCTAAAAGAATTGAAGGGGAAAATGGCCTGATTTTGCCATTTCTCACTTCATTTAAAATGGATAGGGAACTTACTGAAAAGGGATGGTTAGCAGAGTAGTGTGAATTCACAATCATTATTTCATATAGCTTTGCTTGCAATGCCCTTCTTCCTCATATAAACCTACTAATTTCCTACCCATTCTTCTGAATCAACCTGGAATTCACCACTTGAGAGAGGTTGTCGCTAGCTCTTTTGGCTCCCAAAGTACCTGTGTTTTTTTTTTCTTTTTTCTTTTTATTTTTTTGGACTAGGGATTGAACCCAGAGGTATTCTACCTCTAGGGTACACCCCAGCCTCTTTCATTCTTTCATTTTGAAACAGGTCCTTGCTAAGTTGCTGAGGGTCTCACTAGGTTCCTGAGGCATGAACCTGAGATCTTCCTGTCTCTGCCTCCTGTCTCTGAGATGTCAGTCAGGGTGCACCACCACGCCTGGCTCCTTTCCTCTTTATGACACCCCGTGTTCTAATTTGTTCTGAATTTGAGGGTATGAAGCCTTATAAAAGGCAACTGGCAAAGAATGAGGAGTCACCAAATAAAAGTGGACGGGAGAAGCGTGGTGAGGTCTGTTCAATTGATTTGATCAAATTGAAGCAAATGGGTTGAAGCTAATTGGTGGGCAGACACACCGACTAACTTCGAAAGAGTCTGAGACGTTGGCTCATTGAAGGCATGTCATTTTCACGTTCGTGTGCCTTTAAGAGAACTCATCAGCTAAACCCAAAGCAACAAGGATGCTATAATTAACTCTGATTAGAGAATTTATTTTCGGGACTTTGTAGAGGGATAGATAATTGTAATGTTTGTAGTGAACAAATTACTTATTATCTCTTTGAGGCATTCCTAGTTGGGCCAGGAGCTCTTTGATCATGGGGACATAGACACACAGGCGATCATGTATTCGTTTTTACATATGAAAGCCCGGAGTTCCTTTAATCCTTAGGGACAGCAAGATTTATCAGTGGAAAACAGATCTGAACTCTCCTGACCTCACCTTGACACAGAAATCCTTAATTCGGGTCTAACGACAGGATGGAAAGAGCAGAGGCTTTTAACTAACGTCAACACACTCTGGCACTCTTTGTAATTAATCAGGGCAGAAAATTTGCAGACAAGAGAGTAACATCGGCGGCTGCAAGTCATATTCCTGTCTAATCAGCAAGAACACACACTTTTTCTTTACTCTACTTGGCGTTTGAAAAGCGCCATCATTCGAACATGACAACTGCTATTGTTGGGAATCCCTGGAAACTTGGTGGGCCTTTGAAGACCCAGTGTTTATTGTTGTAGGCAAGGAATGGTAATGTGCTGTGGTTTCAGTTAGTTACCCCTAATAATGCCCCCCTAGAAACTGCTAACGCCAGCCCTCGCTCTCTGACAAAGCCGGTCTCTATTAAATCTATGTATTCTTTTATAACAAGGGAGTGTAAAAGCATGAAAAAAAAAAGGGACGGCTGAGAATATAAACAAAAAATACAACTAAAAGGTGGGGTGCCGAAGTAAATGATTTTATTCGTGCAGCATAAAGGAGGCGGCTTCGCAGTCCCCGCGTGCGGGAGCACAGTCCCTGTTGTAGGGAGGAGCAGTCGAGCAGTTGCTAAAATTGTCTGGATACTTTCATATTTCCATCGTGAACTGGTGAGCACAGGGAAGGCAGCATCTTCCAGTGGAACGTGGCTAGCATTTTCAAATAAATAGGAATAGTTGAGGATAAATTCAGGGGAAGAGAGGAGAAGAGGAAGACAGATGAGAGGCACTGGGAAATGAAATGGATCATCTTATGTTACATGCATGTAAAAATAGGTAACAACAAATCACAAGATTATGTGTGATTATAATGTACCCAGGAAGACAAGTATATTCATTACATTTTAAAAAGAGAATAAATCTCAGATTGTTAATAGGAAATTAATTAATGTATTTATTTATTGTGGTACTGGGGATTGAACCCAGGGGCATTCTACCTCTGAGCTACACCCCAGCCCAATTTTTTTTTTATTTTGAAACTGGGTCTCACTAAGTTGCAGAGGACCTTGCTAAAGTTCTGAGGCTGGCCTCAAACCGGCAATCCTCCCGTCTCAGCCTCCCAAGTACTGGGATTACTGGCATGCACCACCACACCCGACTCGTAATTTATTTTATTTTTAATAACCTTGATTGCACAAAACAGGCAGGATGGTGAGGCGGAGCAGAACGAGCGAAAGGAGCCCAGATGTTGATGGGGAGGAAGTTATTCTACTGCTCTGAGCCCCATTTGTAAAATGAGAACCCAAATGCCTATGCCAGAGGTTTATTTGGGAATTAAATGAAATCGTACTCATAAAGAGCCAGAATAGAGCAGCGACTTAATGCACACCAGTGGTTTTTATGTGTTTTATAACTATGGGAGGCTCACTCATATTCTAAGTGAGAGGTAGTAGCTGTAAGAATAGGAAGAAGTCACTGGGCTAGACATATTAGAGAGTGGGTATTGTGAAACTAAATGTCTCCTAAAGCAATTGTGTAGAAAGTGGTGGTATCTGAAATATTTAGCAATGGATACGGCAGGGGCATGGAGCAGAATGGATAAAGACCACAAGCCTGGGATTGGGGGCAGAGCCACTGTGCCCAGTGTAACCCTTGGGTTGCTGGGCTCAGAAGCCTTTGGGTTGTGGAAGCCTCATTCGGTGCAGCTGGAGCAGCGAGAAGCTCTGTCGGGTGGGGAAAGGACTTGGGAGAGATGGCTGTTGATCAAGACATTCGGCGTCCATCATGCATGGAATCATTTCAATCCTTAAATAACAAAGACAGCAATACTATTGCTTATCAACTCCACCTGTAGAGAAACTTGTCTGGAAAATACTTCTGCCCAGGTGCTATAGGGTCGTGTGGCATGTGCAAGGTTCACGCTGGGGAGGCAGAGCTGTGAAGGGCAGGGCCCCTGCGCCATTCATCTAAGACCCTCTGTAGATCATGGGCGTTTGCCCAGAATGAGGCCAGACGGGGGCTCAGATCTGACTCTGCTGTGATCTGCTTTACTCTCAGAAAGCTGGACCTCTTTACTCTTTTTACTATCAAAAAAGACCTCTCCTGGACTCCACTCCTCCACCTGTTGTGGAGTCTTTACATACCCAGAAACCCAAATGGTTCAGCCTTGTAGCAGCGCCACCTATAGGAACCACAGAGCATGGCGCACAGGCACTGGAGGGGATGCTGAAGGGGACCCGACTGCATGGACCACCAGGATGGTTGGTCCTGCTTCCTCTTCCACTCATTTCCTCCTATGCTTCAGCATCATTCCCTACATCTGCGCATGTGCTGTGGGGAAGAATCTTTCTCTACCTCAAATGCGCTCAGCAGGTTGTTTTTTTTTTTTCTATAACTCTTTTCATCATTTAACTCAAATTAATTCCAATGAACAAGAAAGAAAGGAAGAAGATGCTGGGCTGATAATAAAAGAATTTTCATTGGCTAGTTGGGTAAAAAAAGTAAGATTGGGTTACCCACATGAAAAAATACATGATTTATTTATATACAAAATGAAGTCTTTGGATTCAGAGATCACTTAGAAATCTTTTAGACCTAGTTCTAAGAATATAATTCAGATTCTTCGAAAAGGTAATTGAACAGAATAGGTGGAGATATAAAATAAGTATGATCCTGAATTGGAAAATTTAATATTGTGGGACTGTTCCCAATTGGTATCTCCCTAAATGGATTGCTAGAATCAACACAATTCCAAAATCCCAGCAGGACTTCTTTTTTCTTCTAAAAATTTAAAAATTATTTTAATATGTTTTTATCGCTACATTGTATTTGTACACCACAATGAGGTATAGAATGATAGGAGCGTACATGCAAATAGTACTTGATGTGTTTCCCTCCAGATCCTACTCTTTTCCTCCTCCTCCTCTTCCTCCCCCCTCCTCCTCCTCCTTCTTCTTCTCTTTCTCTCTAAGAAATTGACAAGTTTTAAAAAAGTATAAACTTGTATGATTTACATCACATTGTTTTACGAACTACTAAAAAGCTGTAGTGATCAAGATAATGTGTATTAGTGTAAGGATAGAGATTTATAGATTAATCAAATCAAATTCTCAATCCAGACAAAATCACATGCATTAGTGTAAGGATGGAGATTTATAGATTAATAATCAAATAGAATTCATAATCCAGATATCGACCCATACAATCGAAGGAAGTAGGGTCATGCAATGGAGAAGAGAAAAATGTTTGTATCCAAGTGGGAAAAAATAAAACACCTTGATTCTGACTTCATACCACATACAAAAATTAATTAGAATCATAGACTTAAATATAAGGCCTAAAGCTAGAAGAGGAAACATAGAAACCCTTTGTGATTTGGGGATAAATAAAGATTTATTATGTAAGGGATAAATATCACAAAGTAAAAACTTTTAAAATATTCATTGAACTTTATTAGAATTAAAAATATTTGCTCTTCTAAAGGCACCATTCAGATAATAAAAACATTAAGCCATAGACTTGGCAAAAATATCATAATATGTTTACCTGGCAAAGGACCAGAGAGTAGCATGTTTAGAAACTCTTATAACTCAATACCAAGAAGATGAATAATCTAATTAAAAATGGGCAAAATATTTGAGCCAACACTTCACAAAAAAAGATACGTGCCTGGGCACAGTGGTGCATGCCTGTGATCTCAGTACTTGGGAGACTGAGACAGGAGGATTGCAGGTTCCAGGCCAGCCTCAGCAATCTAGAGAGACCTTCAGCAATTTAGTGAGACCCTGTTTCAAAATAAAAATTGCTGGGGGAGTAACTTGGAGGTAAAATGTTCCTGGGTCCAATCAAGAAGAAGGAGGAGGTGGCAGAAGAGGAGGAAGAAGAGGAGGAAGAGAAGGAAGAGGAGGAGGAGTCGATGATGATGATACGTGAATGGTTAGTAGCCATAAAAAAAAGATGCTCAACATTACTTGTCACCAGGAAAATGCAAACTGAAACCTAAACGAGGCAAGACTACCCTTCCACTGAATGTCTAAGATTAAAAGACTGAGAGCTTCAAGTGATGGCAAAGATATGAAGCCTCTGGAGTATTCATCCTTAGGAGTATAAGATGCAACAACCAATTTTGAAAATTGTTTGGCAATATCTTGAAAAGTTAAACATTTATTTACCATGTAACCCAGAAATTCTACTCCTAGATATCTACCCAAGAGAAATGAAAGTGTATGCTCACACAAAGAATTATACACAAATATTCAGAGCAGCTTTTTTCCCCAATAGCCCCAAACTGGAAACAGTTTAATAGATGAATGGATAAACAACATGTTAGAATCTTTCATACAGCGGAATACTATACAGACAAAGAAAGAAATGAAATAGTGAGAATTGACAACACGAGTGAAGCTTATAAACATGATAAATAGAAGAAGCGTATAAACTTGATAAATAGAAGAAGAATGATAAACATGATAAATAGAAGAAAATGGCTACATAGTGTAAATTTCATATATGTAAAGTGTCCAGAAAGGGCAAATTTATAGAGAAAAAAATTAAATTAGTCATTGCCTGAAACTGGGTGGTGGTGGTAATAGTTTATTGGAAAGGGGAATGGGGCAAGATTTTTAGGGTGATGGAAATGTTTTATATCATGATTATAGAGATGCTTAATTACGTGAATAAACTCATCAAATTCTGCTTTTTATGCAAATTAAGTCTGATAACAGTAATCTGAATAAATAGTGAACAATGATCACAGAACTTAACACCATATGTTGTAAAAAGTATGCAATGTGTACATTATGTAGCAAGTGCATGGAAAAATATAGACTGAGCATCCCTAATCCTAGCACTCAAAGAGTTTCAGGTTTTGGAGCATTTGAGATTTTCAGATTAGGGATGCTCAACTGGTAACGTCCATGCAAATATTTCAAAGTCTGAAAAAAAGAATCAAAATCTGAAATGCTTCTGGTCCCACGCATTTTGGATAAAGGATACTCAATCTACAGTAGACTCTCGACATTTCTTTCCTTCCGTTATGTCTGTTTCCCCTCCCTCCTTCTGTCTTCCCTTCCTCTTTTCCATTCTTCCTCCATTCCATCCATACTATTTTCTGCTTGGCCACTCTGTATTATTTCCCACTCGACAACTCACCAGGACAGAACCAATCTTTGCTAAAGTGTGGATGGCCACAGTATGTCCATGTGTGGCTGCCTTCAGGGCTCCTCCGTGAGGATCTCTTGAGATGGCCCATCCAACAGTCTTTGTGAGAGATGGGTCTCCGGGGAGAGAATTTTTTCCAGACAGTAGACTTTGAAAGGAAGCTGTTATTAATTAGCTCCATGTATTCTTGGCTGGAGAAATGTTGTAACCATTTATTTAGTAGAAAAACAAACATCAATCTCTAGCGAGGCCCTTGGTATTAATCAGACGAGTGGGATTTCAAGCTTTATGCCTCGTGTTTAGTCTTGGTTGCGACGGGAGGCAGGACAGCTCTAATGGAGAGAACATCACCTCTTCAGTCCAGCAGACCTCGGTTTGAAGAATGACACCACTTGTTAGCTACGTGACAGGGAGCTCCTAACCTTACATTCTTACTCCAGTTCAGTGTTTGGAAAGGAGGCATTAAACAGAGATATGACCTAGACGGAGAGAGGTTCCCACTCTGAAATAAACAGAGAACTTTCAACCTCCTGGGTAAAATGAAAAACTCTTATTGGGGCTCTAACCAGGACTTCTTGGCTATTCTAATGGAATAGTACCGGGAATCTACTTTTATTTCCTATTTTATTCATTAGTGGGGATAGGCCTGCAGGCTCAATGAAAAGTGAATTATAATTTGGCTATTGGTGGAGGTGGTGGTGGGAATTATTGAAGGAAACACTTCCATTGCTGTTATGTACGTATGTGAAATGACCAATGCCAATCTCAATATCATGTACAAGGAAGGGGAGAGAGTCGGGGAAGCTCACCAAGGGCTGTGTGCGTGGATGTCACCATCACTGTGAACTACATTATGATGTGAGACTACAGCGCACCAATAAAAATATATTTTTTAAAAAGTGAATTGTGCCAGGCATGGTAGTGCATGCCTGTAATCCCAGTACTTGGGAGGCTGAGACAGGAGGATTGCAGATTCAAGGACAACTTCAACAAGTAGTGAGACTCTCATCAGCCTAGCGAGACCCCATTTCAAAATAAAAATGACATAGGGCTGGGGGGTGTAGCTTGAAGGTAGAAAGTCCCTGGGTTCATTCCCCAGTACCACCATCAAAAAAAGTGAATTGTAGGTTAGATAACTATCTGGCTGGCTAGTTGGTTTGGGTTCTAGTTAACTGAAATGACGGCTAGAACTACAAATCCAGAAATTCTCAGACACTGCATACATAAAATACCATCTTGTTCTTTGAAAGATGTCTTTGAATGTATTATTCTCTTTGACTATCACCAACACTCAGTTAAGAAGGGGTCTAAGGATACCAATCACCTGTGTTTTTTGTTTGTTTGTTTTTGTGGTACTGGGGATTGAACCCAGGGGCATTCATTCAACCTCTGAGCTACAAACCCAGCCTTATTTTATTTTATTTTTTATCTTAAAACAGGGTCTCATGATGTTGCTGAGGTCCTCGCTAAGTTGCTGAGGCTGGCCTTAAACCTGCAGTCCTCCTGTCTCAGTCTCCCAAGTATTGGAACTATAGTTGTGCTACATCATGCTTGGTTTCACCTGTGTTTTGAAGGCAAGGGAATGAAAGCCTAGGTATGTTAAGTGGCTGATCAAGATTCAAAGCTGGCAGCTGGGCGTGGTGGTGCACGCTTGTAATCCCAGTACTTGGGAGACTGAGACAGGAGGATCTGGGTTCGCAGCCAGCCTCAGCTACTTAGTGAGGCCCTCCACAATTTAGTGAGACCCTGTTTCAAAATAAGGAATAAAAAATAGGGCTGGGGGTGTAGCTCAGAGGTAGAATACCCCTGGGTTCAATCCCCACTACCATACACACACACACAAAAAAAAGATTCAAAGCTGGCAAGTGGAAAAGGTTGACCCAGAATTCTAATCTTCTATATAGTCTTTGTTTTTTCTCACTGAGTACTACTATCTGTCCCCAACAAGATGGGATATGTGGGGTCATCCCTAGCTTTAGTCTTTGTAGTCATCAGCTGTGGCCCTTTGGGTGGGGCTGGACATTGACAGATCTGGGCCCTGTGTTCAGTCTCGGGTCATCATAGCTGTCAAATGCAGACGCGCCGCTGTGGCAGGCACACGCCAGGTCTTGAGGGAGGCAGCCTGGTTTATTGAAAAGCAGTCGTGGTTTGGGAATAGACAGACATGGGCTGACATCCCTGTTAGGATGCGCTCCACGCGGATACTGTTTTGCAAGCTTCGGATCATTTTCATGCCTCCGTTTCCTCATCGTTGAAAAGGAGTTCCCAGGAGAAATGAAATCACACATGCACAGTTCTTGGCCCGTAATAATCACCAACCCACAGTGATTCACGTTTTTCTCTTCCCTTCCTATCCAGCTTCATGTTACAAGGGACGGGATAGTCAATAGAAAGGGTGATGGAGTCAACAGGAACCAAGAAGAAAACAGAGACCTGCTCTCGACTTCTCTTTTGGTGTTTTGCAAGAGATCTTTGTGGCTCGTTGTGGTTAATTTTTTAACCACCATTGATCATTTTGAGGAATTTTTTTACTTTTTTTTTTGGTACTGTGGATTGAACCTAGAGACATTCTACCTCCAAGCTACACCCCCAACCTGATTTTATTTCTTATTTGGAAACAGGGTCTCACTAGGTTGCTGAGAGCCTTGCTAGGTTGCTGAGGCTGGCTTTGAACCTGCGATCCTCCTGTCTCAGCCTCCCAAGTACTGGGATTACAAGCATGTGCTACCATGCCTGGCTGAGGAATTTTTTTAAACTCAAGAATATATTTTAATTCTCAAAGTGGAACTGAGGCAAAATCAGACCACAGGTTTGTTTTTAGCTCATTTTTTTTTTTTTTTGGTGTTGAGTATTAAATTCAGGAATGTTCTACCTCTGAGCTACACCCCTGGCCCTATTTTACTTTTTAATTTCGAAACAGGGTCTCTCTAAGTTGTGGAGGGTCCCACTAAGTTGCTGAGGCTGGCCTTGAACCTGTGATCCTCCTGTCTCAGCCTCCCAAGTAATGGGATTACAGACGAGCACCACCATACCTGGCTTGATTTCAGCTCTTGATCAGAACGTGGCCTTTGTTCATTCTCTTTCTTCTGCAGAAAGATCTTGCTCTTCTGCTCACATAAACTTTAAAATTGAACTATTGCTTTCTCTCCGGGGAAGGCCGGTCAGAATCCCTGCAGAGGCTGGGATGTGAACGTCTGTTATCCCACGTGCTGGAAGGAGTTTTAGAGATGATACAGCACAATCCTTTCATTTCACAGATGAAGAAATTGCAGCTCGAGAAAAGGAGAGATCTTGTTCAAGTTCACTCTAGGAGAGCCCGGAATCAACTTTCAGTTCCCCCAAAACTTCTCTTGTAGACATATACCTTATGGCGCCTTATTGATGGGTGAAAATCCTGGCGGTGAGCTTTCTGACATCATTCCATAGGTCTCTGCCATGACTTTATCAAAATTGAAACTTCTCCACAAGAAACAAAACTATTTAGAAGAAGTTTAGAGGTAGGAATTTTGTCGACTTCCATGAGCGATTTCTGTGTAAGCTGATTGGCTGCACGAACCCCTTCTTTACAGAGGAAAGTGCACGCACGAACTTCCAGGATCATAAAGTCCTGAAATTAAATGCTAAGCTTCCTGTGTATTTTTGGATGAGAGGATTGGGTAAGTTTCAGAGCCCCCCAGAGTCAGCCAAACACAGGCTCCCTTCAAAGGCTGTCTACATAGGGACAGAGGAGTAATACCTTGACTGTCCTTGTTTTTATAATGGAAGAAACTTCCAGAATTTTTTTTTTTATTAGACAGGCTTACACTCTATTGTGTGTGGTCATTGGTGGAGGCTGGGAACAGAGGGGAAATTCCAATAACCCATTTCTTTCTCTGATGCTTGGTTGCTTAGGATCCCAGAACAAAACTAAACTTAGGAAAGTTGCCTCAGGGAAACACCAACGGATTTTCAGTTTTCCTTTGTGGATGCAAGTACAATATATAGGTCAAAGACTTTGGCCTTAGAACTTGATGAGGAACACTGATGTGGAGCATTAATATAAATACTTCACTATTAACATGCAATGCTGATGTAATTTTGATTCCCACTTTAATCGAAAATCACTATACAATTGCTAAATTGCATGATTGATTTTTTTATTTTTTGAATGTATTTATTTTATTTGTTTACTTATTTATTTTGGTAGTGGGGATTGAACTCAGAGCCAGTCTACCTCCAAGCCACACCCCCAGCCCTATTTTATTTTTTATTTTGAAACGGTCCCACTGAGTTGCTGAGACTAGTCTCAAACCTGGGATCCTCCCTTCTCAGCTTCCCTCCCAAATACTAGGATTATAGGCATGCACCACCATGCCCAACTGTGTGATCTATTTCTTTTCTGCCTGCGTGGTTACAGGAGACACAGAATACCTCAAATATTTCTCAAGGGAAAATGGCACCATTTATTGATGTTTATCTTGGCTTAACATGGGAAAGGCAGAGAAATACTGAAGTTTCTCCAGTTCTTCCTTTAGGGTCTGAACTCATGTAGCTTTGGTACCACTCACATTCATTTCTTGGAGAGCACAGAAAAATCCAGAAGAATCTTCTGTCATCCCCACGTAGGCCCTCCCATTGTCTCAGCATCCTCTTCCCTGACAGGGACGCATCCTTCCCTTCTCCCGATCCAATCCCCGGCTGCAGGACAACACCATTACTTCTCTTACCCACTCCTTCATCACCCCCTCCCTTCTTTAGGCAACGTTTCCAGGGTAATGTTATATCACAAATAATTTGTTATTTATATAGTGACTTGAAATCCATGCCCTGGTATAACATGTGGCTCTGTGTTTATGTGTTTACTTTATGGGCCTCTAGGGCTTCCAGATTTGTTTCTGTTTCCTTCCTCACAGCAATATTTCCCCCACTTGCCCTGCTCTTTTATTTTATTATATGTTTATACTTTTATTGGTACATTATAGTCTCACATCATAATGTAGTTCATAGTGATAGGGACGGACATGCACACACCACTTGGCGGGCTTTCCCCCGACTCCTTCCCCGCTTCTTCCCCCAAACAGGGTATTGAAATTAACATTGGTATTCTCACATATGTACATAAAGTCTGTGGAAGTGATCCCTTCCCTGCTCCTCCCTTCCTTGCTCCTCCCTCCTCTAGACCAGCTCCCTCCATCCACTGAGGTTTCTCCTCCATTATCTAAAGTCCCTCTTATATCCCGATTACTCCCTAGCTTCTGTACATGAAAGAAAACATATGACCCTTCACTTTCCGTGACGGAATAATTTCACTTAACATAAGTTTCTCCAGGTCCCTCCATTTTCCTGCAAATGACATAATTTTGTTCTTCATTATTGCTGAACAGAATTCCATTGTGTGTATAGCCCACAATTCTGTGATTCATTCATCTGTTGATGGACACCTAGGTTGGTTCCATAATTTGGCTATTGTGAATTGTGTTGCTATAAACATGGGTATGTGTGGATCACTATAGTAGTCTAGCTTTAATTCATTTCTTGTTTGAAAATTTAAAATATAAAGGAAGGACAGCCTGCTTGTCTGCAGTTGTAGAGTTTTCATGAGAAACTCTACTGTGGGGAAGGCACTGTTGAGGAACCTTCTTCTTCAGGAACAATGGCCTCTGAGGACCAGCCAAGATCAGCAGAGATCAGGCCTCATAAATCTGTGCTTCGCGTCTTCCTCCTAGCACCTCCCTGCCCTCCCAAGGGCCCACTTTCCATCCCCCTCCACATTCAGGAGCTGGTCTCTGCTTTCTCAGCTGAGCTGGGTGTCTGTTCCTGCAGGCTTGCTCGTCACGGGTCCCATATAAAATGGAGCTCATTTGTTAATTCCTCTTTGTGAGGTCTTCTGGCCAAAGGACATGCAAACACATGTGTCAATGCTGAGCATTTCCTCTTGTCAAAGCATGGAACGTCAACTTCATGGCTGCAGCTTACACAAGGAAGCTGTGTCCTTTATATCCTGTTAAACCACGGGAGAGTGACTGACTGTAGGGGTTAGACGTGAGAAATGGAACAAAAGAGACCCAACTCTAACCGTTAAAACAATGGGTCATCAATGATACTGAAGCTATGAATATACAGATTATGAAGATTTGAAACATTCTGGAAGCCCCAAAGAGGATGTGCCCTGAACACCAAAAGCAGGCACGTCCGTGGCTCCCTGGGCCCTGCCCACTCCCCACCGCATGCTCATGTCTCTTCTCCTTGCCTTGGCTGCTTCCATTGTGAGCCGCTTCCACCATGCTCCTTCTCAACACCAGGACTTTGCACTGGGGTTACCTTTGTCTGGGCTGTCTGCTTCTCCCAGATATTCCTTGGCTAACTCCAAATTGTTCTTTTTTTTTTGCGGTACCGGGGATTGAACCCAGGGGCGCTCCGCGCTACACCCGCAGGAACTCCGCGCTACACCCGCAGGAACTCCGCGCTACACCCCCGGCCCTATTTTTATACTTTATTTTGAAACCGGGTCTCACGAAGTTGCAGAGGGCCTCACTAAGTAGAGAGAGAGAGAGAGACAGGGAGAGAGAGAGAGAGAGAGAGAGAGAGCTGAGGCTGGCCGCGAACCCGGATCCTCCTGTCTCTGCCTCCCAAAGTACTGGGATTACAAGCGTGCGCCACCACGCCCAGCTCCAAATTGTTCTTTATGATGTTTCCCACATATTTTCTTTGAGCAGGCTTTCTAGAACCTTCCAGATGGAATAAATATGCTTCCTCTAGATGCTCATAACCTTTTTTATCTACCTCTGTGTACAATTTATTCAGCCTACTTAAGGCAATTGCTTATTTTCTTCATAAATTCAATAAAGGAGCCTCTGTCCTCAGTTTAGAAATCAGAAAGTTCTTCTTGGATAAAATATTAGAAAATATCTTGGGTTGTAGAATCAGAGTTTGAACCCTGCCTTATAGCTGTCTGATCTTCGGTACCAGTAAGTTACTTAATGTCTCTAACTCTGCTTCCTCATTTTGAAAATGGCATTGTGCCATCTTACTTAAAAGGCTATTGTAAAGATTAAAAGGAAATTATAGAGCTGGATGTGGTGGTGCACACCGGTAAACCCAGTACATGGGAGGCTACAACAGGAGGATCTCAAGTTCAAGGCCATCCTCAGCAACTTAGCAAGGCCCTGTTTCAAAATAAAAAAAATAAAAAGGGCTGGGGTGTAGCTCAGAGGTAGAATGCCCCTGGGTTCAATCCCCAGTATCTTCCCCTCCCCCCCAAAAAAGATTGTGGGCACAACATACCTTGTAGATGTTATTCATAAATATTAAAGTCCTACTTGCATGAGATGGGCAGCAACAGTTTTAAAGATAGCGAGTCTCACTGTCTGGAAAGAAAACAAGATCCTCAGATGTGGGCATTGTGAATGCTAACCAAAAGTCTCATAAAAATAAGTCTGCTTGTTGAGCATTTATACACAGTGTGCCTAACCTACATTATCTTGTTAATTCTCACAATCGCCCTGCAAGATAGGAATTAACGTCTTCATTCTATCCATGAGAAAACAGTCTCACGGAGCGTGTGTAACTGTACTGAGGCCACAGACACTGCAGACTGAGGGTCTGAATCCACTTCTGTCTAGTTTATTGTTTCACAAACAGGTGACACTTGCCATTCCCCTCCCAAGGGATCGGTGGCAATATCTGCAGACTATTTTCTCATTGTCACAAACTGGGCAAAGGGGGTGCAATGAGCAGGTGGGTAGAGGCCAGAGAAGCTGCTAAACTTCACGCCACATGCAGGTCAGCTTTCACGATGCAAAATTAGCCAACTCAAAATGTCAGTGGTGCTGAGGTTGAGAAATCCTGGTCTAGATTCACTGCATCAAAATTTCTTTCCTTTCATCCCAAAGATAAAGATATTTCATTCATGTGGTTTCAATGATATGGAGTCATGTAAGAGGCCCTTTCAGAAAGGTCTCTTACCAATAAACTCATGTAGTTCTGTCCCCTATAAAAAGTGATGAAATAAAAATGGTTTTATGCATATGTATATACCGAACAACCCAATTAGAACTTTGGCCTATTTATGGCCCAAAAACTACACAGCCAGGAATCTTGGATATCCAGTGATGCAGAGGGCTGGGGTGCAGAGCCTGGAATACCGGGGTTCGATTTCTTGCTTTACTTAGTTACTGGCTATACATGGGAATTAAAAAAATATTCATTCATTCATTCATTTATTTGGTTCTGGGTATCGAACCCAGGGACATTCTACCTCTGAGCTACACTTCAGCCCTATTTTATTCTTTGCTTTGAAACAGGGTCTAGCTAAGTTACTGAGGGTCTCACTGAATTACTGAGGCTGTCCTTGAACCTATGATCTTCCTGATCCCATCTCCCAAGTACTGGGATTACAGGCATGTGTTACTATGCCTGGCTCCTTGGGAAATTTAACTGATCTTTTGGAATTCATTTTCTATATATTATGTACAATAGAGATATAATGCCCGACTCAAAGAGTGGCATGAAGACTGTAGGAAATAAATAATGTTTATTGGATATGACGCATAGTGTCACAGTCAGTGTTAGCCTCAAGTGAAACCTCCCGTTGAATAGTGTTATTGGATTCATCCTCTGCATGTAAGCGGCAGGGACCAGCTGCATTGCGAAGGTTGAGTCTGAAGCCCGTACTCTCTACCGCTCCTCCCCGCCTTCCTAGCCCTCACCCTTGGCTGGTAGAATGGACATCTCTGGAATTCACGGGGTAAGCTTCCCACCTCCACTCCTCCTCAACAGGATGCTGACAAATGATGCTTCACTTGGATCCTATGCCTCCATATTTCTTTTCCCACTTACTTTGCTCATGGTCTTTCCTCTGGCTGTGGAGTAGAAAGGCTTTGGGTCACCATGCGGCACAGCAGGGCAGCCTGAGAGAGAAAGGATGCTGAGACATTTGCTGTGTCTGGTCCTTGTCATACTCTGGCAGATCTCTTCATTGGCTGTTTTTGCATATTAGGTATCTGGGTGAGCCAGATACCTCCTGCATGCCCAACATTTTGCCAAACATTTTATATACCTTTTCCTATTTTATCATGGTGGCCAACAAGGCATTCAATAACAGTTCACTAAATGAATAATTCATACCATAATCATAGGAAGTAAAAAATACACATCCATATTGTACAGAATCTTAAAGAGGCCGAGTCTTACGCATGGCTGAGGTTACGCAGCGACTGTGGGCAAAGGACTCACCCTAGGACCCTGGTTGTCTGACTCCAAAGCCCACATCCTTAACCAAGGCAAAATAGTGAAGAAAATGTACGAGAAATGGTACTCAGTAAGCAGGAGCTAGGTGTGGCAGGAGTCGTTCCTCAGCTGGCTTTAAGTGCATCACTCTTTGACTCCTAAAAACACCCCCTTCATATGTTCACTCACTCAACGGGTGTTTATTGAATTTCTACTATGCTCCAGGTCCTGTTCTCACAGTTCTAACTGTGAAGAAATACATTTCTGCTGTCTCAAGCCACCTGGTTATTTTCTTTCTGGCGGGGGGGGAGTATTCAAATTTTATTTTTGTATATATACTTTTATTGGTGTATTATAGTCTCACATCATAATGTAGTTCAGAGGGATAGAAACATGTATTTTTTGCAGGTTGTTAAGGCAGCCTTAGCAAACGAATACAGTAACTCGTGATTCGCAGTGCACTCCCAACCGATCACCATCTATCCGCTCTTCCAGAAGGGTAATTCTTCCTCAAAGTGGCTTTTGTCAGAAGGCAAGACACCCTGAAGAATGGCAGCCACACTGTCCTCGTAGCTGCACGAGTAGTGGCAGGCCCAAATTTGCAGCCTGGCCCCGAATCCGATTATAGCATGAACTGAGGAATCGGTTATATCTCTTGGCACAACGAAAGGCATTCTTGCTGCCTGGGCTTATTGGCGCCCTGTCTTCCTTCATTCCAAAAGAATGAGAGACCTGGGTGACCCCCAGGTCCTCATATCTCCTGCAATTGGAAAAAGGGAGAAATGGGGTTATGCAGACTGTATCCTCTCTGCGGGGAGGTTTGGATTACCCCAACATGGACTTCAGATAATTAAGGAAAAGAAATAAAGTTTCACTGGCCCATAGTGCTCCTTTGCTTGAACAAGTGTTCCTCGTTAACTAAACAAGGGTGGTTTTTCTTTTTCCTTTTCACCCCGAGTGGAAATTGCCTCTTCTCACTAGCTCAACGTTCTTTGTTTAAAGAATTGTTTTAAAGAATTGAAGGGAGTATGTTTCAGGAACAGTGACAGATTTGCTGGTGGCAGGAGGCAGATGAATCTCCCAGGAGTGGTCATGGTGGGCACCTAGTGGGCTCAGACCCATCTGAGTGCCAGCTCTGTGCCCTGCAAGAGTGAGTTACCTTCCTAGGAGCACTGGTTCCTCATTGGTAGAGTTACTGTTAATTTTCAATGATATAATATGACTTATGAGAGTCTTATTCATATTATATGAATAAGTCTGCTATTTTTACGTCAAATACTACTCTAGCTCAGCATCATCATTGCACAGCCGTATATATGGCAGCCTAGGGAATGGTGGTGTCATTCAGGACCTGGGGCCTGGTGAGGATGGCTTGGTAGCCATCCAAGATATTTTCCAAGTAGCATTGCCCAAGTGTCACAAAGTAGCTGAACACTCTCTGGTGTGCCATGTGAGGGCATCCGTACTTTGTCTCCATGCCAGAAGACAAGTAGGAAGATACCCATTTGGATTTCTCTGTTTCCTGCTTACTCAGCAAGCCTTCTGTGGTGGGACTTGAGAATTGACCCTACTTGCACGTTAGTTTTCCAAGGTTTCTTGGGTGTCGGCAGAAGACACGAGACTCCTGGGTCAGCAACAAGGGACTTTATTGCTCCTGGGACATCAAGTTACATGAGCTTCATGTTTGTGCCAGCTCTGCTCGCCCTAGCTCTCACTGGGCAATGCAAGGTGGTAGGATTGTCACAGTTGAGGTGCCATAGTCTTAGGGAACCTGAAGCTTTTATACAGGACAGTAAGCATGCCTGCCCCTTGCTCCAGAGGGAGGAACTATTTCTTTTTTCTTAAATTGGATTATTTGATTTTTTTATTAACATGCATTAATTACACATATGAATGGGGCTCAGTATGATATTTCAATACATACATATAGTGTGAACTGGTCAAATCCAGTCTTCCTTTAGCCATACCCTGAACTTCTTAATCTCTAGTAATCACTATTCTATATGCAGGTTGACTTTTTATTTTTTAGCTTTCACATACAAGAGAAAACAGGTGGTAGTTGTATGTGTGTGTGTGTGTGTGTGTGTGTGTGTGTGTGTGTGTGGCTTATTTTACTTAACACAATGTCCTCTAATTTTACGTGTTTTGCTGCAAATGACAGGATTTAATTCTTCTTTATGGCCAAATAATATTCCATTGTGTAGATGTACCACATTTTCTTTATCCACTCATCCATTGATGGATACCTTGGGTTGATTCCCTCTTTCAACTATGGTGCATAATGTCACAATACACATGGGTGTACAGATATCTCTTTGGGATGCTGATTTCGTTTCTTTCGGATATTTACCCAGAAGTGGGGTAGCTGGATCACACAGTAGATCCACTTTAAGTCTTTTTGAGGACCCCCTCTGCCATTCTCCATAATGGCTCTACTAATTTACATTCCCACCAACAGTGTATGAGAATTCCTTTTGGGAGATACTATTTCTACCTCCCAAGCCTATTTGTTATATGCCCATAAAAACAGAACGCAGAACAAAAGCTGTCTGTGCTTCTGCTCTCAAGATGTGCAGAAATGTGTAAGACTCATGCAAAATTGTCTCCCAACAGTACTACCAATTTCTGTTTCTCGTTAAAATTATAAAGTACTAGTAGTAGTTTAGAAAATGTCCCACGTCACTCTTCTTTCTCACCCTTTTCTCAGCCCTCTTCCTGCTTTTAATTCTGAGACAGGACTATGGTGGAAAGAATAGAGCCTTTGGAATTTGGTGTAGCTGGAATTACTGGTAACCTTGACCTGATTTTAATTCATTATGAAATTCTAGGTGACTTATTATCCCTGAGCCTCACCTTTTCCTTCTATAAAATGGGGATAAGAATGTCTACTTCACATTGTGAAAATAAGCTTGGTACATAATACATGCTTAAAGATGCTGGGCATGGTGGCGAACATTTGTAATTCCAGTACTTAGGAGGCTGAGACAGGAGGATCACAGGTTCATGGCCAGCCTCAGCAACTTAATGAGGCCCTCCACAACTTATTGAGACCATTTCAAAATAAAAATCAAATCAGGGCTGGGGGAGGGTGTAGCTCAGAGGAAGAATGCCCTTGGGTTCAATCCCCAGCACCAAATTAAAAAAAAATAGTGCCTATGTGTATGATTGGCATGTGATAGTGGTCTTGCACGGTTAGTCAAGAGTGGAACACTAACTTTATTTTGAGTGTCCATGTCTCTGAAGAGGGCGTGCTGGGGGAGAGGCTAGCCTGAGGATGAGTGGCAGAATTTGAGCAAAGTTACACACACACGAGCATGTCTCCCCAAGCTTCCTTCCAGGATTCTTGAGGAAAGAAGGTCACATGTGATCCTGGTGGGCAGCCCATGAGCAGGTCAACTTCTCCTGAAACCAAAGAAGGCAGTTTCTTTGACTTTTACCTGGAGCTCATTTATCCTATGACCCACACACACTCTCTATGCTCTCCATCTTCACTGCTATTAATCTAATGCAAAGCTCTCCACCGGCTCCTCCCTGCCCACTTCCTGCGCCATCTTCACCTCCCCAGGGCTCACCAGTCCGATTTTTTTCTTTAGGTGCTGTCTCTTCTGTGCGGACAAGTTGTAATTCATTGGCTGTACCTCCTCCACCTTCCTGTCTGTTGAATCTCTGTCCTTTTTCACTCCAAATGGGCCTCAGCCAGCCTTTGAAGAGTGACGTCAGCCTTCCTCTCTCATGCTGGTGTAATGGTTGGGATTTAGAACATCCCCTGGCTATGTCACACCATGATGGAGAAGCAGAAAGGGAACCAGCTATGCACAGAAGAGCATGAGGCAGCCTCACTTTATAACCACCTACCTTATCCGAACTCACTCTATGAGGCCAGCATTGATTCCTTTTAAGGGCAATGCCCCCATGACCTAATTACCTCCCATTAGGCCCCACCTCTTAAAGGCTCCACTACCTCAACATCACCACACTGGGAGCCAAGCTTCCAGCACATGAACTTTTGAGGGACAAACTCAAACCACATTCAAATCATAGCCGACTCACTCACTCTATCAATCTATTGATCAATTGATCAATTGGTCCTCTATCTTTGTAGTAGTAATAGGCATTCTCTTTCAGGTGATCTAAATGTTACCAATTAAAACCATGGCATTGAGGATGAAAGTCCTCATATTCTGTTTGTTTTTCTTTCTGATGAGGACAGTCTTATGGTCCACAGTTTTATGGGCATAAATTACTTTTCAACTTCTAGAAAATCCTGGCATTCTTGGCATTCACGATTCTGCCGCACATGCAGGGGATTGGTTCTGTGGGTTTCAGAGGCATACCCACAAATATTCACTCACTGGCTATCCAGGGTTTTAGTATTAGGACACTATTAAAAGTCTCATTCAAAGCTTTTATGAGCTGGGAGCTTAGGTTTTCCACTTAAAGAAGAAAGTTTAATTTTTGTTTAAGGGGAAACATACAGAGGAGCATTGAGGCCAGGGTGTGTCTCTACTCTTTTGTCAATGAATACAGGGTTGTGAGGATAGATTCCACATCACCATGTGTTCTCACAAGGGGAAGAAATACCAAGAAAGACAAATGGATGCTGGACAGCAGAGAGCCTTGGCTACAAGTAAGGACCCACTTGCAGAGGAGAAGCAGGACAGGGCATGTGCTAGCAGTCCTGAGGGGCCATGGCTTCGGCAGGACAGCCAGGAAGTGCATGCTGGGTCATAGGGCAAGGCCAAAACTTCATTTTCTGTGCAGGGCCTGTGGGCAGAGTCAGATCATCAACTGTTGGAGTGAAGGCTCCTCAGATCTCCTCTTTGATGGCTCTGGAGTGGCCCTAGGTCCCAGGAGGGCTCACGTGGCCTCAGTTACCAAGAGAGAAGATCCATGAGGGTGAGAGATGCCTATAGGGATTATCCTGAGCCTCTGCAAAATTGTGAATTACTTACGTGTGCTCATTGTTCTTCATTGAATAACACAAGAGACCTGTGTTTTCGGCCACAAATATAGAACAAAATGACTCGTTGGTAACTCACTGAAACAGATTATTTCTAGAAAATTTGCATGCGAGATGTGGAGGGGCATTTTTTTAGGTTAGGCATTTTATCTAATCCTATACAAGGAACAAGCACAAACATACTTGATGAGTGAATGAAGAAATGAGTGATAAAGGAGTTTGTCACAGCAATTGATCTTAACTTGAAGCCCAACATAGCTTAATCATGGGGTCATCTTCTGTGGGGGGAGAGATGGTCCCTTCCTTCCTCTTTAGTTATTTGGCTCCTTGGTTCAACTTCCCACCCATCTCCCATCCTTCCCTCCCATTGAAAAATGTCTTTAAAAAAGTCAAACTATTTGGTCACTCATATCTTAGTGTGATTGTTAAGTTACTGATTCTTCAGCCTCAGGGACACTTATTTCGTTTGATACTGGGGGCAAAAGGCTTTATTCCTAAGGACAGATTTTCAGGGGATAAAATGAGGAGAGTATCCTGCCTCCACCCAATAGTCAGCTAGGAGCTGAGGCCTCTTCATGTTTTCCCTAAAATTTATGCCTTCTCTGTCTGTCCCCAGACACTTCCTTGAGCCTACGTTTTTTTTCATTTGCAAAATGCGTTAGCGATCTCCACCTCAGATGGCTTTAGAGAATAAAACGTCAAAAATAAATGTGCCTGTAGAAAAAGCACCCAGTACAGTTCATGGCTCGTGGTAAAGTGCTCAGAATCATAGCTATAGCTAACACCATTTTTTTTATCACCATTTATATAACAGGTTAAGTTAAAAGGACAGCACTCACCATAGAGTGAGACCTTCTAACACACATTAAATTTTCTTTTAAAGCTTTGGAAAAGGCATGTCTTTACCACATTGAAATCCACTGGCGATGGCATATGAAATGTAATCTTATGTAAATTGGTGCTTAAAACATCACAGAAATCCCTGGCAAATCAAACAATCCCTCTAAGAGTGCTAGGGATGGGTGAGAGGCATCAGCCTGGGGGTCCTAACAGCAAGGAAGCAATCCGACCGGACAGAATAATTCATGTTTTGAGAATTCGTCTTGTACATGTGAAGACAGTATTTTTCCTCCCTGACTTTCATGTTGGAACTTTTCTTTTGAAGACAGATGTATCCAATTCTGACAGGGGTTCAAAGACCATCCTCAACTCTCTGAAGAGTCAAGGGGCATCCAGGTTTCTAATTTCTGGGTGGGCATGTTGGAACTTCTCACCAACTAGAGCATGGTCAAGTTCTGCAAACATCCCTGCTGAGATGCAGGCAGCCAGCAGTTCAGTGGGCATTTACAAGAGCCCAAAGGAGGATCAAGGTGAATGAAGAGTGACTGGGGAGGCTGAGAAAAGGATCTCCCTGCTCCCTGCAGAACTTACCTCTTACCTGCTCTTCACTGGTATTACTGAGAAATTGCTGGTGCCAGCCTTGCACAGAGGAGACCACGATGAAGACGTATTCTACCACCCAGGAGCTCAGGGTTTAATAAGAGGGTCACATTCACAACTCTAACATGTGCTACTCAAGTTACACACCAAAGGATATGGAACACAGTGTATGTAGCTGCTCAAGTTTCTAGGGATTTGAGGGATTTGGGGAAGGCTCCTTCAAATGGGGCTAGATTTGAGTCTTAAGGATGGATAAGAGGTCAATAGGCAGGAGGAAATGCCTTTAGCACAGGGAACAACACCGAGACAAAGCACAGCATGGGGTCTACTTCCAGCTTTTTTCTCTCTGTGACTGGATCACATGGTGAGGAGAAAGTGGTTTGAGGAGATACCAGCTGCAAAGGATTTTTGTGCCAAGCCAAATGTTTGGCTTCAACTTCCAATGCAAATTAGTGGATTTCTCCCCAAACCAGTCAGTCTTCCAAGAGTATTACCTCTGCACCTGCCTCTACCTCTCTCATAGGAAATTGCAATAGAATGTGCTGAGTGCTAGTTATTAATTTGTTTCTTCCACTAAATAGAGAATTTCTTGAGATTCCAGAATCTGGGGATTTTACTTTATTTTTTCAATTTCCTGGGCATAGTAAGAACTCAAAAAATAGGTATTCAGTAGATATTCAGGTTAGGTCTTTGTAATGGTTTGGATTAAGAATGTTCCTCTGGTCCTCATGGAACCCAGGCAGCCATGTTGGGGGTGGGGTTTGGTTGCAGAGGAGGGGCCCCTGGGGTCATGGCCTTGGGGATTATATATGGTTCCTCTTCCCCTGTCTCTCTCTCTCTCTTGCTCCCAGAATCCATGATGTGAGAGCAGAACCCTTGCTCTCTCCCTCTCTCTGCCTCCCACCACCATGCTCTGAGTTCTGCAGACCTAGCCTGATGTGGATTGAACCCCTGAAATCCCCAGAATTGTGAGCAAATAAATCTTTCTTCTTCTAAGTTGTGTGATGGCTAGGTGTTTTGTATTGCAGCAGTGAGAATGCTTACTGAAACAGTCTCTGAGAAGTTGTTGTGTTTAAACAGGGCCCAAAGGTTAAGAAGGAGTCACAAGAAGACAGATGAAAGAAGAGCTTTCTGGGTAGTGAGGAGAGTGGTTATGAAAGCAGAAGGCTTAGATGTGGCATGTTCACAGAAGACACAAAAGGCTTACAGAAGTAGGGTGCTGTGTGAGGAGACCAGAGATACAGGTTGTGGGTGCCTTGTTTGGACAGGTGTTGACCTTTGTTTCTTCTTCTGCATCAATCGATCCCTAACAGCAACAGTGATTGTGGCCAGTGCATCTGTAGATGGCCACCATGAGCCCTGCCTCCTGGGATTCACACCCTTGTGCAATCCTCTCCCGCTGAGTGTGGACAGGACTTCCAACCAACAAAATATAGCAAAGGTGTTGGAATGCTACTTCCAAGGTCAGATTATAAAAGAGTGCGATTTCCATCTCTTCTCCTCCTCCTTCTCCTCCTCCTCCTCCTCCTCCTCCTCCTCCTCCTCCTCCTCCTTCTCCTTCTCCTCCTTCTTCTTCCTCCTTCTCCTCCTCCTTCTCCTTCTTCTTCTTCTTCTTCTTCTTCTTCTTCTTCTTCTTCTTCTCTCTCTCTCTCTCTCTCCTCTCTCTCTCTCTTCCTCCCTCCCTCCCTCTCAGTCTGATGAAGCCTGTTGCCATGCTGTGTGCTGTCCTAATAGAGAGGCCACCAGGCAAAGAACTGAGGATCACTTCTGACCAACACCCAGCTGGGAAACAAGCAAGGCCTTTCGTCCAACCATCCTCCAAGAACTGAACTCTGCCATCGACCACATGGCTTGGAAGCCAGTGTTCTCCAGGGGAAATTTCAGATGAGATCCCAGCCCCTGGCCCACACCTCAACCGTGGCCTTGGTCATGAGAGACCCCGAGGCAGAGAGCCCAAACAGACTGTGCCTGGCTTCTTGGTCCACAGAAACTGGGAGATAATAAATGTGTATTGTTTTAAGTCTAGTTTGTGGCCATTTGTTATGCAGTAATGGATAACTATGACATTGATGTTCCAAGATTCATTGAGGCAGAAAGGAAAGAAGCCCGTGTGGCTTGAGCATTTGGCCTGACACGTTTTGGGGCGTAGCTCTACTGTGATGCTGGAATATACTTGCTGCAGATAACTGGCTTTGTGGGACATGGGAAAGAAGTTTCTGGAAGGAGTTGCTGAATCCAAATCTTTGCTCCAGTCCTCACAATCCTTAATAGAAACATTCTATGGAATCTTCTGGCATAGCATAATGAAAAAAAATAACCTCCTTATATTTCAGAAAATATTTTAAAGAACAGCTGCTGGAGAGTTCGAGCAAGGACTTGGCAGGCCAGAGAGAAGGCATTTAAGAGGAATACCATAGAGCCCATTCAGAAAAATCTCTGTTTCCTAGTAAATGTTTTATTGAGTCTGAGGAGTCTAAAGATAAATGATGCGATGAGCAGTGGTCTTTTCTCTGTCTGTTCTGTTCTCCCCCTGACATTCAGCCAGAGGAATCACTGAGAACACCAACTTGTTAAGATCACGTGTGTGGGACTTTCAAGAAGACCGAAGCTTAGTGAATACCAAATATTTCTTCTTAATCCTTCCTTCATGCCCTTCTGAACTTCCAGAAAATATTGGTATTCTCTCTGTAAATCATGTTTAGTTGATATCTGGACATCTAAATTGAGATTTATTTAGGGTCGTGGTGTTTGGATTTTGCTGCATTAAGCATTTGGATCTCAAGTTGCGCTTTAGAGGTACCGTAAATACCAGGCTGCACACACTTTGTTGCTTTTTATCTGTTTTACATATTAGGGTTCTGGGTAAAAGTAGATGTGAAAAGCACAAAAAAAGGTAGAATGAAAAAATAGTAATGAAAAATGGAAAGTCTCCCCCAAACCACTGATGTTAAGCATCTACAAAAATGTTGACCATCGAAACCCGGCAGATTATATTTATTGTTGTGTTTAAAATGTACTTAATAGTATCATTTATTGAGTGATTACCTTGGTGGGTTTATTTTAAACATCAATATGTCATTCATTCATACAAATATAAAATGGGTTCCCGGTAAAAGCAACTGTGACATCTTGTTTCCTTTGCTCTAGAATGTAGAGATGAAGCAGGCAAGATCTACTCATCACCAAGAACAATAATATGACCCACTTTTTCCAGGAACTCCCCCTGTTGCCTGTAATAATTCTAAGCACTTTTTACTTTCAAAAATATCTCAATTTAGAAGATATATGATGCACCCGTGTCTAAAACAGACTCAAAACCCTGTGTGGATAAAAAGAATTGTCTTTTGGTAAAAAAAAAATGATCATATTTTCTGCTTCTACTTAACATAAAAGTTGATCTTTAACATTTCTCTATTTAATGTATGTATTGGTAAGTTTGGGTTTATTCTGGATATTTCCTATACCGTAAATGATGGGCAATTTTCAGATTCTCTTGGCCATTGTGTAAACTCAGTCTTGTTTTATCCAGGTCAAGGGAAAACAGCTTTAGTTGCCTCGCTCCTTCCGGCTAGCCCTGACAGCCTCCCACTCGCCATGGATAATGTTCATCCACCGCAAAGCGTCAATATCTGCTTTCCTCTCAGGATGCGATGACTGCTGTGAATTCCTAGGGAGGGGACCTACCACCCACACTGCACTTTCTTCTGCTTTTCATTCCTCTAAGGAATAATTGTGAATCAGAAAATAACTGTATGGAAATCGGAGCTGAAATCGCCTATAAATCACACTTGTCATCGTTTCCTCCAAACTGTGCTTGATTTATGATCTAACCTCATGTCTCAGTGTCACAGCCACACCATTCCCGTGATAGGAAATCACACACGCCCACCATCGGGGACTACTTAAAGTCTATACAAAGGGAGACATCGAGACGAAACACAATCAAAGTTGGAGAACACTGAGACACGTATGGGATGCAAATGCATCCCTGGAAAATCTGGGGGATGCTAGGAATAAATGTTCACATTATAAAAAGCAAAGTATTTGCTCAATACTGGATTATCCAAGCTGATTGAGAAGGGCGTGTGGGGGAGCATGCAAATGTGGAAAACATTGGGTGTTTGTCTCTAGATGCAATGATGCTTCCGTGACCTCTGTCTAAGGTGCAGTAAATTTTTATTTCTAAGCAGAGGAATGGTCCAAGTTAGGTCCCATCAAATCTGAGTGAAGGCTCCCCAGTCTACCACACTTTGGTAGCAAAGTGTGCAATGGGAAAAGAAAAAGGAAAGAGCATGGCTGGAGAAAGTAGAGCTGACTGGTGGCGTTTTTTTCCCCTCATTATCCAAAGTAGACACTGGCGATCTGAGGAGAAACTTGGTGACTGCCCCATATCCGTGTCCACCCAAATTACAATTGCAGAGTTGAGATTCAACTGGCGGCATCCATTGGCATTACCCCAGAATGTGCTTCCTCTAATGAGTCAATATGTAAGCTTGTTCTCAATGGAATGTCCTTCGTTAAAAAAAGAAAAGAAAAATTCTCCAAGTCCTATTAATTCCAGAAAACTGTCTAGAGTTGTTTTCTAAAATATTTTAACATGGAGAGAGAGAGTCAATGAAGTCATAGGAAAGCTAATGTGAAACTGAATTGTCCTTTTGGGCTGCCATGAATTTTTTCTCTCCCTCCAAGGCACGTCCAGAATCGGCTAAACCCCATCAAAGCCGTGTGGGGGAATCCGGAGGACAGAGGGAGGCAGCGATCCGAGTTGCGCTGGCCGCTGCCAGGCGGCCCTGTCTCTTCCAATTGTGAATGATTTCCTTGGTGATGGTTATTGGGAGATGACTCCACACTAGCGGGTCCGCTCCCTTCACATGTTCTGCCTCTGAATTAGTCTCATTTTTGTCTGGTTACTTGTCATCACTTTGGGAAATCGAGAAGAATGTCTGGGTCAGACAGATGTTAGTTCAAGTCCCAGCTCTGTCTCTTCGAAACTGTAAGACGTCGATCGAGTTGTCTAGAATTTCTGACTCTCAATTTTCTCCCCTATATCATGAGATAATAGGTCAGGCATGGTGGCACATGCCTGTAATCCCAGTACTTGGGAAGCTGAGACAGGAGGATTACAGTTTCACGGCCAGCATCAGCAATTTAGTGAGGCTCTCTGCAACATAGTGAGACCCTGTTTCAAAATAAAAAAATAAATAAATAAAATCCAGGTATGGTGGTGCACACCTGTAATCCCAGTACTTGGGAGGCTGAGAGAGGAGGATCGCAGGTTCGAGGACAGCCTCAGCAAGTAGTGAGACTCTCATCAACCTAGCAAGACCTGTTTCAAAATAAGAATAAAATAGGGCTGGGGGTGTAGCTTGGAGGTAGAATTTCCCTAGGTTCACTCCCCATAATACAAAAAAAACAAAAACAAAAATCAAACAGTGCATGTATAGTCAGAGAAAGGTGCTGATGGGAAAGGAAATCTGGTCACCCTCTCCTGAAGAAATAGGTGGACCCTTCTGGAAGTTTCACCTCCTAATTGTGGCTGTGTTGACATAGTCCGCAGCTCTGATGAAGAGAACTTTGGCTTTCTCTTCTCTGTGAGGTCGGTGGGTCTTCTTAGAGTGGGCAGGGAGTTGTCCATCCTATTACTATCCTATCCACATTGACCACAGTTTTCATTCAGGGCCATCTTTAAATCAAGCCTTTCAGATATATAAGGATGGGTTTAGTCAAGAGGACTCCTGGAAGCCAGGCATGGTGGCCCACACCTGTAATCCCAGTACTTGGGAGGCTGAGACAGGAGGATCGCAGGTTCGTGGCCAGCCTCAGCTACTTAGTGAGACCCTGTTCCAGAGGTAGAATGTCCCTGGGTTCATTCCCTAGCATTCCAAAAAGAAGTAAGAAAACAACTTAATTAGACCCTGTTTCAAAATAAAAAATAAAAAGGGATGGGGTGTAGGTCGGAGGTAGACTCTCCCTGGGTTCAATCCCCAGTACCCCCTTCAGTCCCATACACACACAAAAGAGGACTCCTGGGACTTCAGATGGAGTGCCACTAGCATTATAAGCCTGTGATGTAAGCAACTCTGGTTCATGACACTGGCTTTCTATACTGTGCCCCATGCCGTTGAGACACCAGCTTCAGCGTCCCCACTTGTCTTTCTTAGAGTATGGTGTCTCCTGGTGTCACTACATTATGCACGTCTTTGACCCCAACCTTCAGCCACCTCCAAGGAGTAGGTAGAGAACATGCTAGGCTCCTGGCCTTCCTCTTCCTGCGGCCTCTCACTTTATTCTCTATGCCCCAAGATCACCCTAAAGGACCAAAAGGATGTGAAACAAGACAGGGCAATTTAGGTAGGTAGGTTCTTAGATATTTCAGATTAAGACTTACATTTCCATGTGTTCCTCTGTCTAGATTTCCTGAAGATGTCCACGTCCCCAAAGTTTTTCTGAGATATGTTTTTACTTTTCCAGAATATGCTTCCCCTCTGTATAGAGCATACGTATGAGTTGGAGGTTTCTTCTCCAAATCCACATGACCTCTTACATATCTGTGCCATTTTCCTAAGTTACCTTTCTTTGAGCTGGGTGTGGTGGAACAGGCCTGAAATCCCAGTACTTGGGAGGTTGAGACAAGAAGAAAGCAGGTTTGAGGTCAGCTTCAGCAACTTAGCAAGGCCCTCAGCAACTTAGTAAGACCCTGTTTCAAACTAAAAAAATAAAATAGGAGCCAGGCGTGGTGGTGCACGCTTGTAATCCCAGTACTTGGGAGGCTGAGACCGGAGGATCCCAGTTCACGGCCAGCCTCAGCTACTTAGTGAAGCCCTCTGCAACTTAGTGAGACCCTGTTTCGAAATAAAAAAAAAATAGGACTGGGGGTGTAGCTTGGAGGTAGAATGCCCCTGGGTGCAACCCCCAGTACCGCAATAATAAATAAATAAATAAATAAATAAATAAATAAATAAAATAAAATAGGACTGAGGGTGTAGTACAGAGGTAGAACACCCCTAAGTTCAATCCCCGGCACCACAACAAACAAACAAACAAATACCTTTCTTTCTTCTGCATGTAACTCCTTCCAGGATCCCTTTCCCAGAAGTTTAATCATTTTCTTCTCTGTATGTCCATAGAATCTGTATGTCTCTATTATAGAGCTTATCAAATGAGTGTAATCATTTGATAACACAAGCACCCCCGAGTCTTAGTTCCCCCGACACAGGGCCTAGGGAGGAGTCAGCAGTTAGCACAGGCCCTCAGCAGAAGTCTACGGCACGGACTGACGGGTGGAAGGAGAGAAGAGCCATCAGGAAGATTTCAGTGGTGTCCCAGTCACAATTTATGTGTTGACTTTACAGTCAACTTGCTGTGTGACATCGAGCAATTTGCTTACTCTCTCGTTTTCCCCATGTGTCAAAATGAAGATGCCTTCCACCTGATAATCAAGTTCTTTCCTGTCCAACGAATCTCAATGCCGGTGTTCCCCTAGGATTCTGTGTGGCCGGCAGATTCCAAGTACACATTCATCACTAGTGTACAGTCTCGACCTCCTACGGCAAGCCCAGGTCACAGTGACACCAGCTGGGACTTGAGAAAAATTCTGTGGATGCTGTTCATCGCCCGATTCCCTGGGATGAGAAAACGAAGCACTAAATTCTAAGGGATTCTTTTCTCCAGGATTCTCATCTGTTCTGTGAAGGTGGCTCAGTAGCATCTTTGAGACCACATACACCTTGGTAACACCAAGAGACACCAGAGGGGTTTTGTTTTGGTATTTTGGTACTGGAGATTGAACCCACGGACATTCTACCTCTGAGATACACCCCCAGCCCTATTTTATTTTATTTTTTTTTATTTTGAAACAGGGTCTTGCTAAGTTGCGGAGGATCTCGCTAAATTGTTGAGGCTGGCCTTGAACTTGTGATCCTCCTGTCTCAGCCTCCCAAGTACTGGGATTACAGGTATGTGGCTGAGTCACTGGACTTTGAGAGGGACAAGAGGGAAAACCAAAACTAGTGAATCAAACACCGTAAGACAAGGGATGGAAAGCAGGGTGTCAAAGTCATACACACCCGATACTGGAAAATACCTCAGTTTCCCCCAGGTACGTAGCTTCCCCCTGCATCAGAAGGATCTTTTCTTAGTGGATATTCTACTGCTGCTTGGTTGCCCTCTGAGATGTTGAGCTCACTCTATGCAGAGGTGATCTGAGATGGTGCTAGAACACTAAGAAGGGGCATTGGTTAGATTTGACAGCAACTCGACAAAACTTTGACCCTGCTTTGCTGAAGGACAGAAACAGCTATGATCCCAGATAGCCCTGTGTTCCAGCAGTTAGAATAATGCATTCCAAGTGGGGAGGGAGTCGGGGGTAAGCTCACCAAGTGCTGTGTGTACGGATGTCCCTATCATGCCTAACTACATCATGCCGTGAGGCTACAATGCACCCATAAAAGTATATATAACGCATTCTGTTGTCAGCTTGCACATTTCCTAGTCCTGTATCAACCGCATGCTAACGGTGTGACTTTGTGCAAAATGCTGAACATCTCTCTATCCTCGTTTTCTCACTGTAAAATGGTGGTAATCGTAGTGCCCGAATGGGAGGGTTATAATAGTGTAGCTGTGGGGTTTAAATGAGATGCTGTGTAGAAACACACCCATGGTCACTCACAGACTCTTATCTTCCTCGCTTTAGCAGGAGACAATTAGGACAGACATGGAAGCAGGTGTTTGTACCCACAGACTACGTGACTATATGTGACTGAATCTAGAATCTGAGTCATTGCTCTCCAGTCTCAGCGCTGCCACCTCTGCTGGCTGGGTTACCTCCTGTGGTCACTCTGCCGTCAGGTTGCCTGTCTGTAAATAAGAAGTTGCTCTGCCAACAACGTTATTCCTTTTTCCAGAAACATAGATGGCTCGGTCTCTGGAAATGGCCAATTAGATTAAGTTGTGTGAATGACTTGCAACTTAATTAAGCAGGAAGATAAGTTTAAAATCTTTGTAAACATGTCCACAGATTTCCCCTGGGAAAATCTGATATGTGCATTCTTGTCCCTTGCTCTCTCCCTAATACTCATGTACACCAAGTAGAAGCATTGTCCTGGGTGGTCTCTTAGTTTCCTTTTTTAGTCTGGGTGCTAGCTCACTATGCTGATGAAAAGGAATCAATCTTAGTTATTACTCAAAATTATAATGGTATTTGTTATTTCTTAGCTGTCAAAAATAGTGAGAAAATTGTATTGAAAAGATTAGTGGTCTAATGTTTCATATGCTCTCTCAGTAGTATATGTAAAAAAAAATTAGGTGAAAGTCAACAGGCAGTAGAATAAAGCAGGGCGGATCAGCATTAATAGTGATTACTTTAAAATATTTGTGCATTGAGGTTGTAGGGAAATAGAAACCCTTACATGCTGTTGGTGGGATTGTAAGTTAGTGCAGCTGCTGGGGAGATCAGCGTGGAGATTCCTCAGAAAACTGGGAAAGGAACCACCATATGACTCAGCTATACCAGTCCTCAGTGTCTTCCCAAAGGAACCGAAAGCAGAATATTATAGTGATACATCCATATCCATGTTCATAGTGGCACAATTCACAGTAGACAGATCACGGAACCAGGCTAGGTGTCGGTCAACAGATGAATGGATTACAAAGCTATGGTGTATTCGCACAATGGGATTTTACTCAGTCATACAGAAGAACCCTGTTATGTCATTTGCAGGGAAATGGATGGAACTAGAGAATATTATGCTAAGTCAGATGAGCCAGTGTCAGAAAGTGAAGGTTTGTATGTTTTCTCTCATATGTGGAAGTTAGAGAGAAACTGGAAAATCAAAGAACTAAATAAATGAGGAGAGATTCCAGTAAAACAATGGGAGGATTTAAGTAAAGAAGGTGTGGGGGGGAGGAAATTTGATGAAGGTAACAGTTCAAACAATGCTACCTATGAAATTATCAACACTAATGTCAATAACAGGTATGGGGAGATAGAGGGAGTGGGGAAGGGCTTGGAGGGAGACACACTAGCTGCTGTGTGCGCATATCATGAGCATGCGTGTGCACGTATCATGTATTTCTATCATTCTGAACCTCATTAAGATGTATAATTACAGCCAGGCATGGTGGCGCATGCTTGTAATTCCAATACTAGGGAGGCTGAGATGGGAGGATCCGGGTTCGCGGCCAGCCTCAGCTACTTAGTGAAGCCATCTGCAACTTAGTGAGACCCTGTTTCAAAATAAAGAATAAAAATTAGGGCTGGGGGTGCAGCTCAGAGGTAGAATGCCCCTGGGCTCCAGCCCCAATACCGCAAAAAAAAAATGTATAATTACAGCCAGGTGTGGTGGCGCACGCTTGTAATCCCAGTACTTGGGAGGCTGACACAGAAGGATCACAGGTTCGAGCCCAGCCTCAGCCACTTAGTGAGACCCTCAACCACTTAGTGAGACCTGTTTCAAAATAAAAAATAAAATAGGCCTGGGAGTGTAGAATTCAGAGGTAGAATGCCCCTGGGTTCTACCACTAACACACACAGATGTATAATTACAAGGCACCAATAAAAGTATAAAAAGTTTGTGCACACATTAAACTATGGTGTATCCATATTATCCACCCCACAAAAAAAATTGTAAAATCATGAAATCCACAAAAAAACCCATAGTTTCTGCACTCATTTTCCTTCCTTCTCCCCCCATTCATTGATGGCTCTGTCTGTTTCTCCTTATCAGCTTCTGTTTTATACCACTGCCCACCTCAGACAGACGGGATGCAGGACGGAGATTTGCAAATCCTGAAACAATAGATCCGGGTGACTTCTTACCTCCGGTGCCCCTAAGGCTGCATCTCTGCCCCACATTTCCTTGGCTCCCACCCCCAAAGGAAACAATAGCTGTCAGCCCCCGCCGAGTCTAGCTGTTTCTTCCGAGATGCAGCTGAATAATCAATTACTGGGTAAGTGTATCTGAATTTCCCTGGCTGCCTTCCACGGGCCTTCAGAACATCAAAGTCTACAGGAGCCGGCTGCCAGGCCCCTTCGCCATCTCTGCCACTCACCCTGAGCCTCCCAGGCAGCTCCAGCCCTCGCCATGCCCCCTGGCTCCATCCTTCCTTCCTACAAGGTGCCTGGGAAGAAAGACCATTGTTCCCTTAAGACAGGGACCTGTTAGAAAGGCCAGAAACTGGAGACCGCAGTACTTGGCATCTTTGCAACTTGAAGTGCGCACCAGGAACCAGGAGATAGGTACTTTAAACCATTTTTCTTTTTGTTTTGGCACATTCGGTGACTTTATTAAAATAGAGCAAATAGATCGAAACTGTGAGTACCTTCTACGATAGACCAGAACCTCAAGTCTCCTTGTATTTCCACATCCCCAGAGCCCACACAGTTAGAAAGAGGAGCTGTGTTTCTTAAAACCCGTGCAGATTTTACTGTAAGAAAAGTCAGACTATCAAGAGAATCCACGGAGGCATCTTGCGCACTGGGAGAGCGAACTGGGAAACAGTTTAAGGAACAGGAAAATTCTTGTCTGTGAAGAAGTCCAGTTCTGTTGAGTGTTGGTGCGGATGTTTATGTCACTTTGGGGAAAACGATGGTGCAGACGGAGAGACTGCCTGGTAGGGAGGTGGTTGGCGGGCAGATCAGACAGCAGGTCGTGATGGTTCACCTTAAAAACAAATAGTGTTTATGTAACAGGTACATATGTTCCCTGTGAAGGTGGCATTTTCTTAGAGGAATGGCTTTGCAATTTTTTGCCCAGATGAAGCTAAGGAATCAGGCAGATCTGAACAGAGCAAGTGGGTGAACGGTTCTCAAAATCAGCCGGGCGTGGTGGCGCACCTCTGTAATCCCAGCACTTGAGACGCTGAGACAGGAGGATCACAGGTTCGAGGCCAGCCTCAGCAACTTAGTGAGGCTCTCAGCAACTTAGTGAGACCCTGTTTCAAAATAAAAACAATAAAATAAAATAGGGCTGAAGGTGTAGCTCAGAGGTAAAATGACCCTGGGTTCAATCCCTAGTACCACACACACAAATCTAAAAATCAAATGATCCTGAGAGAGGGGGCCAGACGTGAGCATTTCCATCTGTAAAATAGGGGCTACTATTGTACCTTCATAGGTATCTGCAGTTGAGACTTGATGAGAAAATTACTACCTTCTGCATAGTGGGGTTTTATTTTATTTTTTATTCTGGGCACGAAGAAAAAGTGCTAAAATCCACCTAATGGCAATAGATCTTTAGAAAACTCTTTGGAGGGAGTCTTTACCTTGAGCGTGTCTGATGACAGCTAATGGGTGCGAGGTTTCCTTTGTGGGAACAAAATGTTCTAAAATTAGATGATGGTAATGGCTCAACAACCCTGCAAAGACACTAGAAACATCGAGTTGTGGATTTAAATGGCTGAAGTACATGCTTTGTGAATTATAGATCAAATGGAGCTGTCAGAAGAAAAAAGTATATAAAATCAGCATTTAAAAAAAGAAAGAAAAAGAAACAAGAAACAAAAACCCAGGTCTTGGTGTAGGGATATACTCCTTGAGTTGGTCCCTAGTCTGTCGGAGCTTAAAGTCTTGCAGGCAGCCTCCTGGTTGCTAATGGGCCAGATAAACAGAGTTGGATACAGAATTAGTAGGAGTAGCACATTGAGGCAGGTCTTGGTCATCGCTCTACCATGAATGTGTCCCTTCTTCATTGAGCGGCAGTCTTTCCTGAGGTTAGAGGCTAGGCTGCTGAGGTTATAGCCAGGCTTGGTTCTGTGACTCAGTTCTAGCCATGGGGGTATGAGTGAGTGGAGATGATGGGCTTGTTTCCCATGCTAGGTTCTTAACAAAAAGCTGTATCCCCTTTTCTGCCCTCTCCATGGACTGTGAAACCGGCTTCAACCCACGGATGGGACTCTCACTTGTGGATGGATGGCTGCTCTGTACTGAGCCTTTGGGTCCTCCCCCAAACAAAATGTGGAAAAGGGATCACCCGTGTGTTGACATCTGGAGGTGGGGCCTTGGGGAGGTGACGAGACCATAAAGGTTGGACCCTCATGAACGGGACTAGTAAGGACCCAGCGCGAAAGGCAGCCGTGTGAACCAGGAAGAGCCCACGCCAGACCCGGAATCTGCCGGCACCTTCTAGAAACTAGGCTTCCAGTTTCTAGAATTGTGAAAAATAAATGTCTGGGTTTTGAAAAATACTTTTTGTGGGTGCATTATAATTCTACATTTCATCTCCATGTCCTGTTGATTTTAATATTATTCCAGATAATTGGAAGAAAATATAACAGGTGGGCACTATTGAAACCAGCTCAGAAATATGTTGTTGATAAAGATTTCTTGTCAAGATGTCTTGGATTGCTCTTTTGTTGAGGGAAGACAGTGTAAATAGTTGAAGAATGTTGATAAAATTGGAACATTTGGTTATGGAATTGTGTGTGGTGTTAGAGGGTTTCTGTTTGTGAAATGTATGTATTAAAAATAATAAAACTTCAAAAAAAAGTCATACAAACAGACAGGCACACAGGTCCCAGCCCGCTACCCACCCCTCCCCATATATAATCATGAGATGGGTAATAATAACTTCATACCTGGGCAGAGCATAACTTGAACTGTTTTTATCAGTTTTTTTTTTTATTTTCCCCTCCCTACATCCCTCTTCCTGTCCCCTTTCACTATTCTACTGGTCTCCTCAATTATCTAAAGTCCCTTTTGTCTCCTATTATCTCTCTAGCTTCCACTTATGGGAGAGAACATTCGACCCTTGACTTTCTGACACTCACTTAGCATAATATTCTCTAGTTCCACCCATTTTTCCTGCAAATGACAGCAAGGATACAAGCGATAATAAATGCAGGTGAGGATGTGGGGAAATAGGAACTCGTATACACTGTGGGTGGGACTGAAAATTAGTGCAACCACTATGGAGATCAGTATGGAGTTTCCACTAAAGACTAGGGATAGAGCCACCATATGACCCAACTCTTCCACGCCTTGGTCTCCCTCCAAAAGAATGAAAGTCAGAATACTGTAGTGATACATGGGAGTGTTTATAGTAGCACAATTCATGATAGCCAAATTATGGAACCAACCTAGGTGTCCATCAACAGATGAATGGATAATGGAAATGTGGTGTATATACATGATGGAATTTCCCTTAGTCATAAGGAAGAACAAAATTATGTCTTTGCAGGGAAATGTCTGTTTTCTAAGCCATGCAGTCACGTGAACTTTGACACATGTGCTGAGATGATGGTGCAGCATCAAGACAGAAGGAACAGGGTTTCAGCGTGGCCTACTGACTGTGTTAGACTTCGGGCCCCTGAGGAATACTGTGACAGAGAAATACGCTCCCGTTCTGCGTGAGCCTTTGGATTCTGGGTGACTTCGCCTTACCTGCTTATTATTTTTTTGTGGCTATATTTTAGATTCCATTGGAATTTCTATACAAATAATCATGTTGTCTGTAAATTAAGACTTTTTACTTCTTCCTTTCCAAATGGAATGCCCTTTATTTCTGTTCACTGTTCATCTTGTTTGTCGACATTTTGTTCTGTTTCGTTATTAAGTTTGATGCTGATTGTAATATTTCTCGTATATGCCCTTTATCAGGATGAAGAAGTTACTCTCTATTTCATATTGCTGAGATTTTTTTCAGACTAGATATTAATTTTTTAAATGCATTTTCTGCATCTATTGAGATCATCATATGATTTTTTTTCTGTTTTAGTGTAATATGGCGAATTCCACTGATTTTCATCTTTGGATTGCATTTCTTGGGTAAGGCCCACTTGACCTATTATCTTTATGATCCACTTTAGATCCATCTTATCCATATTCTATTGTTAGATGCAGTCGTTCTAGGTAGATGTTAACAAATCGAATCCATGTTTATAAGGATTATTGGCCTGGGACTATCGAACCCAGGACCTTGTGCATGCTAAGCAAGTGCTCCTCCACTAAGCTACATACCCTGCTGAAACTATTTGTTGAATCTTCACTTTTTGAAATGTATCTTACTGGGTAGTACATTCTAGGTGGAATGTTGTTTTCTCCTTTAATTTCTTTAAAGCTATTGCCCCCATGGTCTTCTTGCTTGAATTGTTTTTGATGAGAAATCTGCTTTCATCCTTATTTTAGCTTTCCTGTATATAACATGTATCCCCCTCAAAAACTTAAGATTTTTCTTTGTCAATGGTTTCTAAGTAGATTTTTTTCATTATGATTTTGGTAATTTGGATCAGATTTTGGTTGTGATATGCCATTGCATAGTTTTCTTCATGTCTCTTGTATGAGGGAGACATTAGATTTTTTGGGTTTGTAGATATATAATTTTCTTTAAATCTGTTAAAAAATTGACTACTAATTCAAATGTTCTTTCTGCCTTCTTCTAGTTTCTTCTCCAAAATCCAATTACATATATATTAGACTGCTTCATGTTCTTCTTTAGTTCACTGATACTCTTTTCAAAGTTTTCCCAAGCTTGCTCTCCTTCCTTCCTTCCTCCCTTCCTTCCTTCCTTCCTTCCTTCCTTCTTTCCTTCCTTCCTTCCTTTCTTCTTCTTCTTCTTCTTCTTCTTCTTCTTCTTCTTCTCTCTCTCTCTCTCTCTCTCTCTCTCTTTCTTGTACTAGGGATTGAACCAGGGACATTCTAACTCTAAGATACACTCCCAGCCCTTTTAATTATTTATTATGAAACAGGGTCTTGCTAAAGTTGCAAAGGCTGGTCTGGAACCTGCAATCCTCCTGTCTCAGCCTTCCAAGTTCTGGGATTGCAGGTCACCCGGCTGAGTTTTGTTTCTGTTTTAAATAGTATCTCTTGCAATAGCTCCAAGTTTACCATTCTTTTCTTCTGCAGTGTCTAATCTGGGATCAGTCTCATCTTAGACACTAAGACACATTTCTCAATATTCAGTTTAGTTCCTTTTTCAAATTTTATGTCTTTTCGAGTCAAAATATCCTGTCCAAACTTTTGAACATCTGGAATACAGTTATAATAACTGTTTTGATGTCCTCACCTGCTAATTCCAATATTGGTGTCTTCCCTTTCAATTCATTGATTATTCTCAATTTGGGTCACGTGTCCTGGTTTCATTGCATGCATGCCTGATAATCTTCCTGTGTTAACCATTGCAAATTCACCTTGTTGGGTAGTAGATATTCTTATATTTCTATAAATGTTTTGGAGAGTTTTCTGGGATGCAGTGAAGGTACTTGGAAATAATTTTATCATTTGCAGTCTTTATATAGTTATGAGTTCTTAGGTAGGTCTGTAATTGTTCTCAGTCTAGAGTTAATTATTCCCTACTATGAAGCAAGAGCTTCCTGGGGGCTCTACTACATGCCCTATGAAGAATGAGTTATAGGTAGGAGAAAGGAATTATTATTTCTGGCCCTATGTGAGTACCAGATAATGCTCCCTTTAATCCTTTTTGGATTTTTCTTTCTCTTCTGTGTGCAGTTTTCTTTTTCTTTCCTCCTTCCCTTTCCTTCCCTTCCTTCCCTTTCCCTTCCTTCCTTCCTTCCTTCCTTCCTTCCTTCCTTCCTTCCTTCTTTCTTTTTTCATACTGGGGGTTGAACCCAGGGGCATTCTATCTCTGAGCTATTCCCCCAGCCCTATTATTATTTTTTAATCAGGGTCTCACTAAGTTGGTGAGAACCTTGCTAAGTTACTGAGGCTGGTCTCAAACCCGTGATCCTCCTGTCTCAGCCTCCCAGGCACCAAGATCACAGGCGTGCGCCACCACACCTGGCTTCTGCATGCAGTTTTCTTACGTGCATGTGTGACTCATACTCTGCAAACTACCACAAGCAAGGTCACCTGATGATCTGTGGAGCACTGGCTGAGGACAGCTCTTCATCTCTAAGACTCTATTCTGCGTACCCTAGCCTTCTAGGTCTCTCTGGATAGTTAGCTGAATTCTTCAACTCAGAGCATCTGCCAAGACTCACCTGGGTCCCGCTCCCTGCACCACAGACAGCAAATCCTTACAAGAAAGTCAGCTGGAGCCGTTGCAATGCCCACCTCATCTCTTTCTCAGCTCTCAGGATCACTATCATTTTGTAGTTTAATGTGCAAAGTCTTGAAAAACCATTTTTTCCAAGTATTTTCTCTCTGTTTGTTGATGGGTTGGTTTCGGGTCGGGAGGGCACATCTTACCAACCTGTCTTGTCTGCATCAAAAGATACTCTTCCCAAAATATTTATTTTCTATTTTTATACTTTTATTGGTGCAATGTAATTGTATAGCACAATGAGATTCCGAGTGTTACAAACATACGTGCACGCATCGCTTGGTGTATTTTCCTCTGTATACCTGCCCTCCTCCCCCTTTCTCCTTCCCCACATGTTAGTGAGATTGGTAGTAAAACCTTCTTGTTTGGATATAAGCATATTTGAACTGTTCCCTTTCTCAATCCTTGTTTTTCCCCTCCTCACCTCCTTCCCCCAATCCCCTTCCACTATTTTACCATTTTCTCTCCTCATTTGACTGAATCCCTTTTGATTCCTATTTTTGTTCTAGCCCCCAAATATGAGAGAAAACAAATGACCCCTGACTTTCTGAGACTGGCTGATCTCACTTAGCATAATATTCACTTGATCCATTTTCCTGCAAATGACATAATTTTATTCTTTATGGCTGAGTAAAATTCCATTATGTATATATACCATGTTTTCTTTATCCATTTTTCTGTTGATGGATAACTAGATTGGCTCCATAATGTAGCTATTGTGAATTGTGCTGTTGAAAATATGAGACGTATGCATGTATCACTATAGTATTCTAACTTCAGCTGCTTTGGAAAGATACCGAGGAATGGTATGGCTGGGTCATATGCTGGAGCTATTTCTAGTCTTTTGAGGAACCTCCAAATATCTTACGTAATATTATCAACGAGTCTTTGCAATAGTTAATCCCGTCCCATTTTACAGAACAGGAGGGGAAGACTCAGATAGGTGGCATGATTTTCTAAGTTCCCACAGTTTATAAGTGGTAGAACAACTAGCTCAGATTTTATCCTGCATTTGTCTCTTGGAAATATATGATTTTCAATATGTCTATATGCTTTCCTCTGCTTCATATTCCATTTATTTATTTGTTTGTTTATTTATTTATTTATTTATTTTGTTTTTTTTTTTTTGCAGTACTGGGGATTGAGCCCAGGGGCATTCTACTTCCGAGCTACATCCCCAGTCCTATTTTTTATTCTTTATTTTGAAACAGGGTCTCACTAAGTTGCAGAGGGCCTCACTAAATAGCTGAGGCTGGTCGTGAACCTGTGATCCTCCGGTCTCAGATTCCCAAGTACTGGGATTACAAGCATGTGCCACCATGCCCGGCTCTATTCCCTTGATTTAAAGTGATCTGAGGGATCTGGGAGATGGACAGAGATTACAGTTGAAAATAGGACCACAAAGTCCTCTTTGGAACCACCATAGGCCAGTTCCCAGTTCCTCTGGGATTTGAAAATTAAGAAAGGGTGGAGACATGAGCACATGGTCCAGATGTAGGATCACACTAGTAAGGGACATTTTTTTTCTTCTTAGCAATCACTGTGCCAAATTAGAAGCATCATTAAGGATTGTCTAGTTTAGTGAGTCTCAAAGTTGAAAACAAACTTTTGACCCATGTTATAAAGCACAGTAACATTTAAGAGATACAGAAGAAAATGAAAAGTAATAACTCAATTCTCTTCCTGTGATTCTTGGATGCGCCTCCATCAAGAATCGCCTGATGCCTCAGTATGAATTCTTTAACACAGAGAAAATTACTGAGTGAAGGTGCACAACTCTTGTTGTTTTAACACCCCTCTTTTTCCGTGGTTGTGCCTCCCTACTCCATTCAATGTTGGACAACTGAGATAAGGTTGAGCATAGAATGTAGCCCAGCCAATGATTAGAACAGCATTTCTTCAATCATGGAAGCTGGTCCAGATTTCAGATCCATATCCCAGCCTGGGTTGTTTCAAGTTCTTCTCTAGGACTTTGTTCACGGAGAGTTGAAAGAAAAGGGGGTTTTGTCTTTGGGTCCCAGAAGTGGAAGGCATGAATCAGGATTATTTAGTAGCATGAAAATCATGCAAAAGAAACTTATGGACGGGAAGAAAGAATGAGACAAGACACAGTAAGAACACAACTGAGAATCAGAGTAGACGAGGGATGAAGGAAAAACCTTGGGAAAAAAAGGTCAACAGAGTTAGTTGTTTATAATCTCCAGATCTCATAGTGCCTGAAACCAATACCTGGGCTTCCCGACTGCAAGATCCAGTAAGTCCTGTTTTGTGTTTAAATTAATATGAGCTGGGGTTTTGTCACTTATAACCAAAAGAGCCTTGATAAATACAGGGGAAGTAACTAATCCAATATTAAGACCCAGAATCAGTAGGGGAAATGGAATGAGAATCTACTCACTCTATTTAAAATAGACCAGGCAAAGGAAAGAATGGGGGACTCTCTCTTCACCTTGGAGTGGGGGAAGGCTACCCATTCACAAAACTACTAATAATTGTCGTTACTGTTTACATATGTATCAAAACCATAAAATCATAGTGCCAGGCACATTTAAGGGTATATTATATGATTCTTCTCCAATCAGTGAAGAAGATCTTGTTATAATTTCTCTTTTGGAGATCAGAAAACCAAGGCTTGGGGTCTCAGAAGTGGTTTACACTGGAGCCAGGGTTTTCAAATGAGGGCAACCGGACCTCCCAGCGATGCACTTGACTGTGGTGGTGTTCTCTCCTGTGCCTGTATGTGGACACCCTTCTATTTAAGCACCATGTTATGGTTAGATATAGAATGTCCCCTGAAGAGCTCATGTATTATGGTTCAGAGTTGACGCATTTAAGTCATGAGGGTGGTAATCCCATCAGTGTGTTAATCTATTGTAATGGATTTACTGGGTGGTCACCTAGGCTGGTGGGGTGTGGCTGGAGAAGGTGGGTCCCTAGGGCTGAGGCCTTAGGGACTGGGCTTTTGTCTTTGAATCCCTTTATTTTCTGACTCTCTTGTTTCTGCCCTCCATGATATGAGAGCAGAGCCCTTGCTCTCTCCCTCTCTCTGCTTCCCACCACCATTCTTTGAGCTCGGCTGACCCATCTTGACATGGACTGAACCCCCAAATCTCCAAAAACTGTGAGCAAATAAATCTTCCTTCCTCCAAGTTGGGGTATACATGGATGATATTTATCCTTCACGGATACCCCATCCATGGTCTAATACTATGGGTGCCACTATATATAGATAGATTCCTGTTTGGACAAGTGAGACTGGGATAATTTTTCCAACGGTTTTTGTGGTTATTTTATTTGTGGTACTGGGGACTGAACCCAGGGATGTTCCTCCTAAGAGCTACACACCCAGCCCTATTTTTATTTTGAAACAGCTCTGGCTAAATTGCTCAGGATCTCACTAAGTTGCTGAGACTGGCCTCAAACCTGCAATCCTCCTGTCTCAGCCTCCCAAGTACTGGGATTACAGGCATGGGCCACTACGTCTCTACCATTTGTTACAGTGGCTTTCCGCTTTGACCAGCAGAGGACTTAGAGCTCAGCTTTGCCGGAGTGGCTGAAGAGGGCTCAGTAGGGACTGCGTGTTTAGACAGGGTGGGGCTGGGAAGCACTCTCAGAAGGCCCACCCTGGGGCTGGGCTGTGGGAACCATAAACACCAAGCCGGTGGCCTGTGTCGTAGGAAGGAAGAGACCATCGCTGAGCTCTATGGAAGGACAGAACTGCAGGGTCCCCAGTGGCTCTGGGGCTGGTGTCATCTCAGCCCTGAGATCATCACACACGTCTTTCTCACACGCCAGATGGTCTCTGCCTTGGAGCTGGAAAGCTGAGGATCCTCTTGTCTCAATTGGCTACTACCTACAGGCTGGAGTTGGCCCGAGGAGAGCACATTTGGAACTGGGGAAGAGTGGAGGACTGCCCCAAACCTGCCTGCACTGCTTCACCAGGCAGATGGAGAACAGGGAGCCGCGGTCCTTGTGCTGGCTCTGCGCTTCCTAGATCTATGCATGTGGGGCAAACTCCATTACCTCTCCCAGCTCCAACATCTTCATCTGAAAATTCAGCAGCTTAAAGAGACCTCAGAGGTGACCTAATTAAAACAAGCTGTGACTCTAAATATGAAGGGAAGCCAGGCGTGGTGGCACATGCCTGTAATCCCAGTACTTGGGAGGCTGAGACAGGAGGATCACAGGTTCGCGGCCAGCCTCAGCAATTTAGCAAGACCCTGGACAATCTAGTGAGGTCCTGTTTCAAAACAACAACAAAAAGGGGGCTGGGGGTGTAGCTCAGAGGTAGAATGTCTCTGGGTTCAACCCCCAGTACCACGAAAAAAATAGAATAAAATAAAAATGAAGGAAATATTCAGGAGGCCATTATTCTATTTCCTGTAGAATATTATTTTATTTTATTATTTTATTTTATTTTATTTTTGTGGTACTGGGAATGAAGCCCAGGGGCATTCTACCTCTGAGATATACCCCTAGGTCAATTTTATTCTTTTATTTTGAAACAGGGTCTCACTAAATCGCAGAGGGCCTCACTAAGTTGCTGAGGCTGACCTCGAACCTGCGATCCTCCTGTCTCAGCCTCCCAAGTACTGGGATTACAAGCATGTGCCATCCTGCCAGACTTCCTGTAGAATTTTAAAGGGATTAAAAATGGTCCATGTCTGTTATTTTACACGCAGGTTGGAAATAAAGGGGCAAAAAATGGGTTATGTGGACAGACAGAACCCCTGACACAAACATCAGATTTCCCTAGCACATATCCAGAACGTGTATCCTAAAATCTCCTTGGTATTAATCTTTAAGCCAACGCCGCTATTTTATCCAAATGAAAACACATAAAAAGGAATCTTTACATCATTTGCCACAGTATGATTATTCTTATTTTTTAATTTTTTAAAAATACTTTGATGGGTACAATTATACATCATAATAAAGTATAGAGTGATAGGAACATCCGGGCACACAGCACTTGGTATGTTTTCCTCCGGATCCCAGCCCACTGCCTTCCCCTTTTCCGTACATGTCATTGAGATTGGTATTGATAATTTTGATAATTTTGTATGTGTACATAGCATTATTTAAGCTGTGACCTTCATTCCGTCTATATCCCCCCTCCTTCCTCTCCTAAACCCCCTCATTGCTCCGTCAGAGCTAGAGAGAAATTGGGTAACAAAGGAGACCACAATAAGAATTTTTAAATACTGTATTATTTTCACTGTACTTTTTTTTTTTAAATCACCTTCTAATTAGATACCGCTGCCTGCCAAAGGTTCTTGCCTGGAGCCTGTTCTCTCGCTAATGCTCCCTAATCTCCCTTTTAAACAGATATTGAAGACGCATTCAGGCTGAGCCAAAACAGAACTTCCCCTTGATGTAATCAGCAAGGGAGAAAGTGAGTCCCTTTCAATTATGCTCCGTCCTGGAGATCTTACTGTTCCTTTGTTCACAGACTTTGGACACGGGTCTCCAAGTGGTTACTTGCTCCAAGTAGCAAGTGGGGAACGCGGGCTCTCTCACAACTAACCAGAAGCCCCGCTGAACAGTTTCCTCTGTAATAGACTGACATCAGCCCCGTCCATCAGAGAGATTTCCTTGCAAAGGACAGGACCCTATGCTTTTATCGCCGTCTGCTTCGGCATGAGTTTTATTTGTGTCCTCTGTACAAATTAATTATTCTCTAGCATTACTGGCCCTGTGCTACACTTCCTGGACAGGGGCAGGACAGAACCTGGGGAACTGGGACTAAACCTTCCATGAGCTTCCCCTCTACTTCTAACCTCTACTTCCCCTCTCCTGCTTTAGAAAGCCAAGCTTCTAACCGGGCATGGTGGTGCACGCTTGTAATCCCAGTACTTGGGAGGCTGAGACAGGAGGATCGCAGGTTTGCGGCCAGCCTCAACTACATAGTGAGGCCCTCCGCAACTTAGTGAGACCCTGTTTCAAAATAAAGAATAAAAAATAGGGCTGGGGGTGTAGCTTGGAGGTAGAATGCCCCTGGGTTCAATC
>PVJS01009095.1:0-32817 GCA_004027185.1 Glis glis
GAGAGAGAGAGAGAGAGAGAGAGAGAGAGAGAGATTGAGAGAGAGAGAGGGAGAGAGCTGAGGCTGGCCGGGAACCCAGATCCTCTGGTCTCCGCCTCCCAAAGTACTGGGATTACAAGCTTGCGCCACCACGCCTGGCCCCAAGGCTTACTTTTGAAGCTTCGTTAGGTAGAACCAGAGCAGCCCCCAGTCCAGGGTTTATTTTTCCCCTCAATGGAGACAAAACCCAGATTCTGCGTGATTTCCAGGTAGGTGACTGGAAGAATGCGCTCATTCCATCCCCATGTGAGCTCCAGAAATTGCACACTGCTGCTTCCAGATGCTTCTTTCCCTGCATCAGACTGTTTCCTCGCAGACAGGTTCTACTCAGTTCTCAGTGACTGAGAACTCAGTTCTCAGTTCTCATGGGAACCCCTCTGAGCATCTTCAGAGCTCTCGCCGACCTGCTACTGCAGACTGCAGACTGGCTGCTTTGCCTGCTGCACTCGCAGCCATCTCTCAGTTCCAGGGCACAGCCAGGCTCAGCCTGGGTCTCTTCGCCCTGAAGCCTGGAAACCCTCAGGGCAATAAGCTGGGGCCAAGAGAAAGCCCACCTCATCTGCTTTCAGTCTTTCGGGGATGACCACTTGTGCTGCCTAATGTCCAGTCTTCAAACATCATTGCTTCATATATTTGATCCATTTTTTTTAGTTGTCAAACATGGGATGGAAGCTGGGGCATGGTGGTGTATGCTTGTAATCCCAGTACTTGGGAGGCTGAGACAGGAGGATTGCAGGTTCGAGGCTAGCCTTAGCAATTTAGAGAGATCCATGTTTCAAAACAAAAAGTAAGCCAGGCGTGGTGGTGCACGCTTGTAATCCAAGTACTTGGGAGGCTGAGACAGCAGGATTGCAGGTTCACAGCCAGCCTCAGTTACTTAGTGAGGCCCTCTGCAATTTAGTGAGACCTTATTTCAAAAATAATCATCCGGGCGTGGTGGCGCACGCTTGTAATCCCAGTACTTGGGAGGCTGAGACTGGAGGATCCGGGTTTGGGAGGCTGACACTGGAGGACCCGGGTTCACAGCAGCCTCAGCTACTTAGTGAGGAACTCCACAACTTAGCAAGACCCTGTTCCAAAATAAAGAATAAAAAATAGGGCTGGGGGTGTAGCCCGGAGGTAGAATGCCTCTGGGTTCAATACCTGGTACTGCCAAAAAAAAAAAAAAAATAGGGCTGGAGGGTGTAGCTTGGAGGTAGAATGCTCCTGGATTCAATCCCCAGCACCACACACACACACAAAAAAAAGATCAATTGGCCATATATGTGGGGGGTAATTTCTTGGCTTTCTATTCTGTCCCATTGGCTTATAATATATATGTCTTTATGCCAGTACCATACTGTTTTAATTACTATAGTAAAATTTTTCTTTCCTTTTTTTTTGTGGTACTGGGGATTGAACCCAGGGGCATTCTGCCTCCGAGCTACACCCCCAGCCCTATTTTTATTGTTTATTTTGAAACAGGATCTCACTAAGTTGCAGGGAGCCTCACTAAGTAGCTGAGACTGGCCATGAACCTGTGATCCTCCTGTCTCAGCCTCTCAAGAACTCTCAAGTACTGGGATTACAAGCGTGCACCACCCCACACACACGTGTGTGTGTGTGTGTGTGTGTGTGTGTGTGTGTGTGTGTTGTACCAGGATTGAACCCACAGGCATTCTACCTCCAAGCTACACCCCCAGCCCTATTCTATTTTTTAGTTTGAAACAGGGTCTCACTAAGTTGCTGAGGGCCTTGCTAAGTTGCTGAGGCTGACCTCAAACCTGTGATCCTCCTGTCTCAGCCTCCCATGTACTGGGATTACAGGCATGTACCACTACACCAGGTTCCTTCTTTCTTTCTATAGTAAACTCTTTCTTTCTATAGTAATTTTTTTCTTTTTTCTTTTCTGTTTTGTTTTTGTTTTGTTTTGTTTTTTTAAGTACTGGTGATCAAACCCAGGGGCACTACATTCCCAGCCCTTTTTAATTTTTTTTTTTTTATTTTGAGACAGAGTCTCTTTAAATTGTCCAGGCTGGCCTTGAACTTGCGATCCATCCTCCTGCCTCAGCCTCCCGAATCACTGGGATTACCAGCGTGGGCCACTACACCTGGCTTGGACTTTTCATTTTAATGGAATCATGCAATATATAGTATTTTACTGTTCTCTGTACTTGTATATAAGTTTGACATTTTCCATTATAAAAATGCTTCTTGTTGACTTGAACAACGACTTACATTAGTTTAGAACTTTATTTTTTGGAGCAGTTTTAGATTCACAGGCACTATTGAGCAGGAGGTACAGAGAGGTCCCATATGCCCCCATCCCCACACATACACAGCCTCCCCCGCTGTCAACATCCCTGCTGGAGCAGGACTCTGGTCGCAGTGGATGAATCGCCATTGGCACATCATTGTCATCCAAAGTCCTCAGCTCATGTTAGAGTTCATTCTGGTGTTGCACTTCTATCGGCTTTGACAAATTTGTAATGACATGTATCTATCATTATAGTATCATACAGAGTATTTTTACTGCCCTAAATCTCGTGTGAGCACTTTGCTTTCTTTCCTTTTTCTTTCCTTCTTTTTGTTTGTTTGCTTGTAGTACTGGGGATTGAACCCAGGGGCATTCATTCTACCTCTGAGCTACATCCCCAGCCCTTTTAATTTTTTTTTTTTATTTTGAAACAGGGTCTCACTAGGTTGCTGAGATTCTCACTAAGTTGCTGAGGCTGGTCTTGAACCTGCGATCCTCCTATCTCAGCCTTCCAAGTACTGGGATTGCGAGCATGCACCACCATGCCGAGTGAGCCCTTTTTTGCTAATGTTCTTTTCCACACTTCATCTGAATTGCACCGTATTCAAGCCAGGTGAGTAAGGCAGGATAACACTCCCCCCCCCCGATTTTACAGATGAAGGTTTGAGGCTCGGAAGGCTTAAGGGACCTGATCAAGGTCACAGAACTAGTTAGTAACTGAATCAGGACTCCATGCTGGCCTCCGGTAACTGGTAAGATCCCCCATCCCTCCAACGCAGGCCTCTCTGCACTGGGCAGAAGGTCTGGACTGCAAGCCAGGACTGTCCCGCATCCTTGCCCAACCAATGGTGGATACAGAGCTGACCTCAGGCCCTCATTGCCCACCCTTTTGCTCCTTTTCCTTCAGCCTGAGGTAGAAGGGGGTGCCTGGTGCACCACAGGCGTGGACCATCAGGAGATGGGGCTTATTGGTTCCTCTATTTATAAACATGGGCAGAGGACAGGCGTGGTGGCACACGCCTGAAATCCGAGTACTTGGGAGGCTGAGAGAGGATCGCAGGTTTGAGAACAGCCTCAGCGAGTACTGAGACACGCATCAACCTAGTGAGACTGTTTCAAAAACAAAAAATAAAAATGGCTGGGGGTGTAGTTTGGAGGTAGAATGCCCATGAGTTCAATCCCCAGTACCACAGGGGGGAAAAAAAGACACAGGCAGAAACCAGAAGGTCTGTGTGTGCATGTGTGTTCACACATGCTGTTCATCGCTTATGGGGAGAATGGGAGGACGAGTGAGAACAGGAGTGTTGAGGAAGTTGCAGGTCAGGTCCTCAGGCACATGAGGCCTCTTCCTATAGCTATGTGTGCTGGTGCCTGTGGGGGGCACTAATGCCCAGCTGCGTGTTGTGTTTGCCCCACAATTCCTGTATTGTGGCTGGGCCTAGCAGTAGATGGAAATACCCTGAAATCTTTTTGTCTCCCCTTTGTATTTAGTACTTTATTTTTATTGTGTGTGTGTGTGCTGTAGTTAGCACTTTAAAAAATATTATTGGAAGTCAGGTGTGGTGGCGCATGCTTGTAATCCCAGTACTTGGGAGGCTGAGACAGGAGGATCACAGGTTCACCGCTAGCCTCAGCTACTTAGTGAGGCCCTCCGCAACTTAGTGAGACCCTGTTTCAAAAATAAAAATTAAAATAGGGCTGGGGTGTAGCTCAGAGGTAGATTGCCCCTGGTTCAATCCCCAGTACCGCAAAAAATAAATAAATAATAGGGCTGGGGGTGTAGCTCGGAGGTAAAATGTCCCCGGGTTCAATCTCCAGTTCAAGGCCCTGGCTTCCATCCCCAGCACTGCAAAATAAATAAATAAATCCTGTCAATTCCAGTACTTGGGAGGCTAAGACAGGAGGATCACAGGTTCGAGGGCAGCCTTAGCAAGTAGTGAGACTCATCAACCTAGTAAGATCCTGTTTCAAAATAAAAATAAAAAATAGGGCTGGGGGTGTAGCCCAGAGGTAGAATGCCCCTGGTTTCAATCCCCAATAACACACACACACACACACACACACACACACACACACAACACACACAAATCGTGTCTTTTCTGTAACCCCATACTTTGGTATTATAAGTTATCTGTCAAAAACACAACACCCCCCCCTAAGAAAAACCCACAGAAGAAATCACCGATGGGGCTCTCCTCCTGGGAACAGGGCTGAGAGTCTCAGGGTGTCCACCGCACACCTCTTGTTCCACGTGACTCTGTCATATATTTATTTGTGTTATTTCCATGATGAAAGGAGGGGACGTCAGGATTGTTACTGGTGAGCACGTGTGTGTGCCCACCCTGAAGGACCGGCTTCCAGCCGGCTGTGTATTGACGGGGCGCGGAGGCTCGGGCCCGGCTGGCGGCAGTGAGGTGGGGGCGGCACACTCCGGCACCTCTGCGAGCCCGTCGTCAGCTGCCGTCGATGGCGCGGTCGGGAGCCAGGCAGCCGCGGGCCGGCTCGGTTCCCACGCCCGCTCCAGCCGCGCCTCGGGCGGGTCACGTGGCCGGTCACGTGGGGCGCGGCGCGGCGCGGCGGGCGCCCCCTGGCGGCGCGGGCGGGCGCGGCGGCGGCGGCGGCGATGGCGGCGGCCGGGGCGCGGGGGCGCGGGGAGCCGCGGGAGCCGGGCGCGCCGGGCCGCCGGGCCCTGTACTTCTGCGGGAGCATCCGCGGCGGACGCGAGGACCGGGCGCTGTACGCGCGGATCGTGTCGCGGCTGCGGCGCTTCGGGACAGTGCTCACCGAGCACGTGGCGGCGGCGGAGCTGGGCGCGCGCGGTGAGGCCGGGGCGCGGGCGCGGAGGGCGGGCAGGGGACCGCGGCGAGGGCCTGGCCCGGCCCGGCTCTGCGGGCCGTTGCGCGCCCGACCCGCCCGCCCGGGGCCGCATCCCGCGCCCCGGTCCAGAAGGACCCGGGCCGGGCACTGGCCGCCTCCGTCCCGGTACACTCTGCTGGTACACAGTACTAGCACTCGGCTCTCCTGATCTCAGTCCCTTTTTTTTGGGGGGGTACCGGGAGGAGGAACCCAGGGGCATTCTACCTCTGAGCTACACCCACAAGCCCCTTTTCAATTTTTATTTTATTTTGAAACAGGGTCTCCAACCTGCGATCCTCCCGTCTCAACCTCCCAAGTACTGGGATGACTGGCGTGTGCCACCACACCCCGCTGGTCCTTCTTAAACATTCTTCAAACAGGGCGTGGTGCTGCACGCTTGTCATCCCAGTACTTGGGAGGCTGAGACAGGAGGATCACAGGTTCGAAGCCAGCCTCAGGAACTTAGTGAGGCTCCCCAACAACATAGTGAGATCCTGTTTCAAAAATAAAAATTAAAATAGGGCTGGGGGTGTAGCTCAGAGGTAGATTGCCCCTGGTTCAATCCCCAGTACCGCAAAAAATAAATAAGTAACAGGGCTGGGGGTGTAGCTCAGAGGTAAAATGTCCCTGGGTTCAATCTCCAGTTCAAGGCCCTGGCTTCCATCCCCAGCACTGCAAAATAAATAAATAAATCCTGTCAATTCCAGTACTTGGGAAGCTAAGACAGGAGGATCACAGGTTCGAGGGCAGCCTTAGCAAGTAGCGAGACTCATCAACCTAGTGAGACCCTGTTTCAAAATAAAAATAAAAAATAGGGCTGGGGGTGTAGCTCAGAAGTAGACTACCCCGGTAGCACACACATGCACGTGCACACACACACGCACACACACATGCACACACACAAAATTATTAAATAAATAAAAGGTCTGGGAGTGTAGCTCAGAGGTACAATGCCCGTGAGTTCAATCCTGAGTACCAACCAACCAAAAAAACCCTCTTGGGCCCCTTCCAGGGACGCTTTTGGAGAAGAGCAGAGGGTGGGTTGAGTTGCCCCTCCCGTCTCAGGTCCTATTAGCCCGCTGGTGTCCTCTCCCAGCAAAATGAAGTTTATACTCCTGCCTCCCACTTTCTGTGAAAGTATCAGCCCTCTCTGAGACCTGACAGGCCCCACTTCTCTCCACCACCCTCTCTCCTGGACCACGCTCTTAGCCTGAAAGCCTTCTGTGCTGGCTGCTACTAAAGCAGTCCAGACTGCTGGATCTTTCTAAAGCCAGATTCTGACGCACGGGTCTGAAATCTCACCATCCTTCCAGTTTGAAAATTGCTCCTAAGAGCTGGGTGTGGTGGCGCACGCTTGTAATCCCAGTACTTGGGAGACTGAGACAGGAGGATCGCAGGTTCACAGCCAACCTCAGCTATTTAGTGAGGCCCTCCACAACTTAGTGAAACCCTGTTTTAAAATAAAGAATAAGGCCGGGCGTGGTGGTGCACGCTTGTAATCCCAGTACTTGGGAGGCGGAGACCGGAGGATTCAGGTTCATGGCCAGCCTCAGCTCGCGCTAGTGTTCTCTCTCTCTCTGTCTCTCCCTCCCTCTCCCTCCCTCTCTCTCTCTCTCTCTACTTAGTGAGGCCCTCCGCAACTTGTAATCCCAGTACTTGGAAGGCTGAGACTGGAGGATCCGGGTTCATGGCCAGCCTCAGCTACTTAGTGAGGCCTTCCGCAACCTAGCGAGACCTGTTTCAAAATAAAGAGCAAAAAATCGGGCTGGGGGTGCAACTTGGAGGTAGAATGCCCCTGGGTTCAATCGCCAGTACCAAAAAAAATAAAGATTAAAAAATAGGACTGGGGGTGTAGCTCGGAGGTAGAATGCCCCTGGGTTCAATCCTTGGTACTGTAAAAAAAAAAAAAAAAAAGAAAGAAAGAAAAAGAAAATTGCTCCTAAGAACTCTTGTACTTCTGCTCAAAAAACTTCTAAGTGGTTCCTTCTCCCTTGCCTACCCAAGAGCAAATGCATCACTTGTGGGACCTGGTGCAATTCTGGGAGACTTTATTTTTTGTACTGGAGATGGAACTCAGGGGCATTTTACCTCTGAGCTACACCCCCAGCCCTATTTTATTTTTTTGGTGCTGGGGGTTGACACAATCCCTAATCCTATTTTTTACTTTTTATTTTGAAACAGGGTCTCACTAAGTTTCTGAGGCTGGCCTTGAACCTTCAATCCTCCTGTCTCAGCCTCCCAAGTACTGGAATTACAGGCGTGTGTCACTGTGCTGGGCTCTGGGAGACCTCTCTAAAGACAAAAACCATTAAACAAAATTACTAGGTCACTGGAAATGGCTTGTGCAAGTGAGGGATCCCGAAGCTGAAGTACACAAGTTTGAGAGAGCCTGGTGTATGACAGTTCTCTAATTCCAGTGTGCTCAAGTGTCAGTAGGGAGCTTGTTTAAAATGTAGTCTATCACCGGGCGTGGTGGCGCACTCTTGTAATCCCAGTACTTTGGGAGGCGGAGACCGGAGGATCCGGGTTCGTGGCCAGCCTCAGCTCAGCGCTCTCTCTCTCTCTCTCTCTCCCCCCCCCCCCGTCTCTCTCTCTCTCTCTCTACCTAGTGAGGCCCTCCGCAACTTCATGAGACCCGGTTTCAAAATAAAGTATAAAAAAATAGGGCTGGGGGTGTAGTGCGGAGGTAGAATGCCCCTGGATTCAATCCCCGGTACCTCAAAAAAAAAAAAAATGTAGTCTATCAATCCACAGCACCAAAAAAGCAGACTGATAGTCTGGGATAAAGCCTTTGAATATGTATTTTTATTTTGTAAGTAATTTATTTATTTATTTTTGGTGGTATTGGGGATTGAACCCAGAGTCATTCTACCTCCGGGCTATACCCCAGCCCTATTTTATTTATTTGGAAACAGGGTCTCAGTAGGTTGCTGAGAGCCTTGCTAAGTTGGTAAGACTGGCTTCAAACCTGCAATCCTCCTGTCTCAGCCTCCCAAGTACTGGGATTACAGGCGTGCGCCACCATGACTGGCTTGAATCTGTATTTTTAAGAAGTTCTCCAGTTCTGCACTGTTGCTTGTGGCTGCGAGCCTCACTATCCTGAGGGGATAGCATTTATTTATTTATTTATTTTTTTTTTGCGGTACTGGGGATGGAACCCAGGGGCATTCTACCTCTGAGCTCCACCCCCAGCCCTATTTTGTATTCTTTATTTTGAAAGAGGGTCTCACTAAGTTGCAGAGGGCCTAAGTAGCTGAGGCTGGCCGCGAACCTGGGATCCTCCTGTCAGCCTCCCAAATCCTGGGATTACAAGCGTGCGCCACCATGCCCTGCTAGGGGATAGCATTCAATCAAGGTAGAAGCATGGTCCTTAACCTCTCCTAATCACTTGGATCCACAGTTAACCATTCCCATATTCTCATCTGCCCTAATCAGACATGACACTGCACAAGATTGAATTTTTCTGGGCTCTTCCATTCTGCGCCCCCTTTGATGGGCTCCTGGTGTTGGGTGGGCCCTTGCAGGTCAGCCAGCATGCGTCTCCGTCCCTCCCTAAGCAAGGAGGACATGGAGGGAGCAAAGGCGTGGGAGAGATACTGTGCGCCCGGGCAGGCAGCGCATTGACCAGCTTTCCTTCAACCCCAGGGGAAGAAGCTGCTGGGGGCGACAGGCTCATCCATGAGCGGGACTTGGCCTGGCTGCAGCAGGCGGACGGTGAGTGGCCCCCTTCCCTCCTATGAGCTCCGCTGGGGTGTGAGCTCCCCTGGGACATCCCTGGCCCCACCCCTAGAAGCCGCTCCCTGGAGTTCCCTCCTCACCACAGCCACACTGTCGTCCACTCCGTGCGAGCCCCGAGGACCAGGTATTGAACCTCAGTTCATCTTTCTTCCCAGTGGTGGTGGCAGAAGTGACACAGCCATCCTTGGGTGTAGGCTACGAGCTGGGCCGGGCCATGGCCCTCAATAAGCAAATCCTGTGCCTGTTTCGCCCGCAGTCTGGCCGAGGTAAGCACCCCAAGCCCTACATGGCCACCACGTCCCTCCCTGGAAGGCTCTGCGGACTCAGCGCTCAGCTCCTGCGTGGCGGGCTCTCCCGCGAGTGGGGGCGGGGGAGCAGGGAGGGGAGCAGCTTCACTTTCCTTTCCTTCCCTCTCTAGTGCTTTCCGCCATGATCCGGGGAGCGGCGGATGGCTCGAGGTTCCAGGTGTGGGACTATGAAGAGGGAGAGGTGGAGGCCATGCTTGACCGATACTTTGAGGCTGATCCTCCTGGGCAGGCGGCTGCCTCCAGTGACCCACCCGACTGACTTAACCTGCTTTGTCAATTCTTTTACGCTGCTTTGGTACCATTCCTGCCTCTCAGCCCCAGTAGCAAATTAAAAGGTTCATTTAAAACTCTTTCATTATGTCTGTATTGTGGTAGGGAGGAGCAGGTCCTCAGTAATGTCCCTTTCCCACCCCACTTCACTCTAAGGTGTAGAGAGACCCTTCAAGAGTATGTAGGTCCCCAAGGAGTGGACACTTGCTCATGTCCTCAAGCCCCTCAGGGACACTAGAGCTGGAGGTAGCCGGTCCTCTCATCTGTCTGAAGCTGGGCAGGGTCTGCACCTGTTCCACAAGGACCTTCATTTTCCTTTATCAGCGTAGGCCAGAGGGTCTGCTTTGGGCCAGCTGTGAGGGCAGAAGAGGCTGGAGGGCTGAAGGACACAGTAAAGGAGGGTTGGCCATGTGACGCTGGCTGGCCCCTGGGGAAGCTGTCCAGCCTGCTTCCAGAGAAGTATGTGAAAAAATTTATTCAGTAAACAAGAAGGTGCTGCAGGCACTGCCCCCCCAACCGTGGCAGGTCAGGATGAACCCCATGCCTGCTGCCCCACGGTCCTGGAGGGGCAGCTGCAGGGTTTCCTGCCTCCTGCCCCTCAGTCATAGGCCTCATCGTCATCCTCCTCGTCACCAAAGAAGAAAGTGTCTCGGTCCAGGTTTTCAGAATCCTCGTCATAGGAGAAGCTGTCATTGTCCAGCTCCTCATCAAACTCGTCCTGCTGCCACTCAGGGACATCGTCCTCATCTTCCTCCTCATCATCCTCCGCCTCCAGCCCGAAGGATCCCTGGGGCCTAGGGGAAGCCATGGCACTGAGCCCAAGAAGCCAGGCCCCTCCCGCCACCCCTTCCAGGGCTCTGCCCGTCCTACTCACTGATTGCTGGGCACATTGGATCCTTTTGCCTCCTGGGCCTCTGTGGATGGACTTGGGAGACCAACCCGGAAATCCTGGCAGGAGTGGAGAGCAAAGGACAGCGGCCTCAGGCCCTGCCTCACTTCACCGACGCTTCCTGAGGCCAGGTTTCTTCGATGAGCAGTCCCTCGGCCTCTCACCATGGCCCTTCACAGCCACCGCAACGCAGCTCACTGAGGGTCCCTCGGGGACCAACACACAAGGGTGGAACACCCCACCCTGCGCCAAGCAGCTTAGTGTGTGTCTGTGCTAAGCGACAGGAGGGCAGGACTCACAGTTCAGGCTCAGCACACATGGATCAGAGCTAGCATGAGCCTCGAGACCCTTACTCCTGTGGTCCCGTGGTCCTCACCCCAGCCCCCCTCCTGGGACTTTGAAGCCACATCTCAGAAGAATCGCTTGGAAAGGTTCCCTGAGTGATTGTTATGGGCAACCTGACCAAAACCCCGTGAAGTGGGGAAAGCAACTCCTTTATTTTGTAGGACACCCTGGGAGGTTAAGTGACGGGCTGGCCGCAGCCAGCAGGCTGGCCCAGGAGCTGGCATGTGTGCCCAGGCCTCATAACAGCCATTCACCCTCCTCACTGCCTTTCCTGTCGGACTTGCCCCAGGGCAGGGCTGTGCTGGGCAGAGGTGCAAGGGCAGGAAGGACGGCAGGAGAGGTACCTGGGTGGAATGCTGCAGGATGGCGAGCAGCCTCTCCCGGATCCGCCGGAGCAGCTCCATGCCCGTGCTGAGGCAGTCGGCCCGCAGCAGGCGCAGCGAGGCGGCCAGGTCTCGGCAGCGCAGCAGGGTCTCCTCTGCGGGGGGCAGGCATGGGCTGGCTCCCCTCTCCCAACCTCACCACGCCTTGCTTCCACCCCACCTACAGAGCATCTACCAAGTGCCCCACGTGGCTCTAGCCAGTCATCCTCATGAGCTCACATGCCAGTGGCAGGGTAAAGACCAGAATCAAAGAAGCCGTCGGGCACATCTGAACCCGCAGGCCCCACAGCATGGACTTTAGAGCGGAGGGCAAGAGACTGGGCAGAATGAAGAAGAGGAGGGGACCGCAGGAAGGTGAGGCCTGTCTGGGGTGGGTGGGGTGCTCGGGCATGGGGAGGAGGCCTGGCTCACCCAGGAGGATCTGCAGGGCGTTGGTGTGCAGCTCCAGGTTCTCCGTCTGCTGCTCCACCACATCCACGTACTCCATGTCCTGGCTGTAGAAGCTGTACACGCAGGCATAGGCCAGCACCTAGGGGAGCCCCGTCAGCTCTCCCACCCGCACCGGCCATCTCCTCATTCCCTCCACCCAAGCCAGTCAGAAGCACCCAACCCACCAGGCCCTGTGCTCCCCGCCACTACCTTCCGCGCTTGCTCGAGGCCCCGGCAGGCGTCGTTGAGGAAGGTGAAGGACTTGGGCGGGGGCACCTCGTGGATAGCAGAGACCCGGTTCCGCAAGTTCACAGCGAACTCCTACGCGAGAGAGGAACTCAGCGAAGTTCATGCAGCCCCGGCCCCATGGTCAGGCAGCACCAGCTCCGACCTGGCCCTTCCCTGCTGCCGCCCCAGCCCTCTGGCCGCCTCGCACCCAGCTGTCCCTCCTCACCCGGGCTTGGTGATGGAAAGTACACCTCTCGTTATAGTCCTGGAACCGCTTCTCCTGGCGGGCTGCCTTGCTCACCTGGTAAGGACACGTGGAGAGGCTGTTGAGTGCTTTGTTCAGACAGGATAGAGTTAATAATTAGAATGGTACCATTTATGAGGCCCTTCTGCACTTAGACGAATTTCATTTAATCCTTATAACTGCGGGGCAGGTCATATTATTATCCCATTCCAGGTGGGATATTGAGGCCTGCCTAGAGTTACACGCTGGGCAGGGGAGCAGGCTCGGACTCCAGAGTCCTGGCCCTGCCCTGTGCTGGCACCTGCTGCCCTCCCAGGGTTTCTGTGTCCACCTGGGGGCGGGAAGTTCTAGTGTGAAACCAAAGGCCCCTGGGAACAGGCCTCCAGGTCAGAACTCCCAGTGCCCGCAGGCCAGGTGGCTTCTGCACTCCCCACACAGAGCCTCTGTCCCAGGTGCTATCACACTGCTCTGGACACAGCTCTCTGCCCAGGGTCAGCAGCAGCCCATCCTGCCTGCTCCTGGGCCTCTGCCTCCCAGGTACCCAGCCCCTTACCATGGCAGAGCAGTTGTAATAGTCTTTGTGATTTGGCTTCCAGGACTTGAGGCAACGCCAGCAGAATCCATGGTTGCATTTGGCACAGGTCATGCTATGGAGGAAGCTAGCTGGTCAGAGGGTCCCTGCAGGGGCGTGGCAAGACTGCCAAGGGCTCTGGCCTCTCCCCAACCTGTAGTCTTTTTTTTTTTTTGGTACTGGGGACTGAACCCAGGGGTGTTCTACCTCTAAGCTATACCCTCAGCCCTTTTGATTTTTTTTATTTTGAAACAGGGTCTAAGTTGCTGAGGGTATTGCTAAATTGCTGAGGCTGGCCTCAAACCTGTGATCCACCTGTCTCAGCCTCCTAAGTACTAGGATTACAGGTGTGCACCACCGCACCCGGCTATTATAGTCTCCTTCATTTCACCAAGCCCTGCTGAGTGCACCCTTGCTTCTGAATTTCCCAAAACAATGTAGACTTAAAAGTGAAGGAAGGCCGGGCGTGGTGGCGCACGCTTGTAATCCCAGTACTTGGGAGGCTGAGACTGGAGGATCCGGGTTCGCGGCCAGCCTCAGCTACTTAGAGAGGCCTCCGCAACTTAGTGAGACCCTGTTTCAAAATAAAAATAAAAAATAGGGCTGGGGGTGTAGCTTGGAGGTAGAATGCCCCTGGGTTCAATCCCCAGTGCCACTAAAAAAAATAAAAATAAAAATAAAATCCAGGAGGTCACTCTGGAGGGTGCCAAGTGAGGGGCGGTTGGCTTTCTGAGCTTTATAATAGACTTTGTTGTCCCTTCCTTACCGCCAGGCCTGCCCACCTCTGGCCCACCCTCTGTCTCTCCCCCTCCGGCATCCCCCGGGGCCCACAGTACCCCCTTCTTACTGCAGGCACCCCTCGTTCTTCTCGATGGGAGCCTGACAGCTGGGACAGCGCTTGGAGATGAGTTTGGCCAGGTGCTTGCTCTGGGCCTCCACACTCATGCCGTCGTAGTAGCCGCCATCATCCACCCACTGGGACATGTGGCCACAGCTGGCAGGGTAGTGTGCCTAGAGCAGGAGCGGGTGGTGAGACAGCCAAGCCCTGACAGGCGGCACTGCTGGTGTGAGTGGCGAGAGGGAGGAAGAAAGTCATATATGGGGACTACGGGAGGGAACAGAGCTCAACAGGGTGGCAGAGGAGGAGGCAGGACAAACCACAGGCTGGCTGTATGTGGCGGGGAAGCGTGTGGGCAGGGAAGGGGCGAGAATTCTTGCTCAGGGGTGGGACACCCACCTCAGGAAAGCTACAATTGAAGCAGGAGGCCCAGCCACACTTAGAGCAGGTGGTCCCGCAGCCCAGGCCCTGGCGGCACAGGACGCGGTCGCAGCCCTGGGGGTTGGTGCACCAGGTCAGGTTGGAGCAGCTCTCCACATAGCCACGCAGGAGGGCCTTCTCATACTGTGGACCACAGGTGCCCCAAGGTGAGGTGTGGCTCTCCAGAATGCCACCCCCGGGCCCTGCCTCCCACAGGCCAGCTGCCCCCCGCTCTGCATCAGAGCCTCTCGGATGAGGAAGGGTACCTTGGCGATGACCTCTGGCGAGGACACGATGGCACGTATGAAGGCTCCGGTGGGCTGAGCAGGGCAGTCGGTGATGGGGCAGGTACAGTTCACAAGGTTCTGCTCGATCCGAGTCGTCAGATACTCATTCCAGCAAGACTGGGAAGGACAACAGGAGGGGCTGCTCAGAGACACGTGTCCTGGTAACTCACCTGGCCCCACCCCAGCCCCGTGGAAGGCCAGAGACAGCCGGCTCCTGGCTGACCCTGATCCTTCTGGCCCAAATTACAGTTGCCTTTGCAGATGTACGGGCCCAGACATTGACCGAGTTATAATTATTGTATGATGAACATGGAGGGAGTGGGGAAGGAGAAGGGCCCAAGTTCTAAAAAACATGTAGAGAGAGCAGGGAGACTAAAGAGAAAGGAGGCCTGGGACATGGGTGGCCTGCCACCGGGCACCGGCCTGCCATGCTGTCATCCCAGCTCTGGGCTCTCCCCCTGGCTCCAGCGTCTCTGTTCTGATGCTCCTATCTCACCAGGCCCATGCCTCAAGCAGACTCGGCCTCTTCTCTACAAAACAGATTTGTCCATGGCATCCCCAGAACCCTGACCATTGGTGCCACGGTTCCCCAGTCACTGGTGTGGGAACCTTCCCGTCTCACGCTCTGCTCTTGCTCCCACACACTGCCCCACCTAAGTGAAGCCGTGATCTCCTCAGACCTAAACCAATGCAAAGCCTCCTAGGAAGTGGCCTTCCCCCACCTCTGCACGCCACCCCAGCGCAGGCGCGGCCAGCAGGGTGAGCCTCCTAAGATACTCCACAAGCCACTCCTGCCCCCATGCTGCTTATGGCCACGCTCTCCAGAACAACAGGTCTAAACCCCAGGACAGCCAGGTGTGGTGGCGCACACTTGTAATCCCAGTACTTGGGAGGTGGAGACAGCTACTTAGTGAGGCCCTCCACAACTTCATGAGACCCAGTTTCAAAATAAAGTATAAAAAAAAAAACAATGCTGGGCGTGGTGGCACACGCTTGTAATCCCAGTACTTTGGGAGGCGGAGACCGGAGGATCGGGGTTCGCGGCCAGCCTCAGCTCTTTCTCTCTTTCTCCCTGTCTCTCTCTCTCTCTCTACCTAGTGAGGCCCTCCGCAACTCTGTGAGACCCGGTTTCAAAATAAAGTATAAAAAAACAGGGCTGGGGGTGTAGCGCGGAGGTAGAACGCCCCTGGGTTCAATCCCCGGTACCGCAAAAAAAAAAAAAAAAAATAGGGCTGGGGGTGTAGCTCAGAGGTAGAACGCCCCTGGGTTCAATCCCCGGTACCGCAAAAATAAATAAATAAATAAATAAACCCCAGGAGACTATGCACGGGTGCCCTTGAGGCCGCAGGATAAATGTGAAGCATCTCACTGGACCATTTCTTCTACTCCAAGGAAAGAACCTCCAACCCCTTTTCATATTACAACAAACCCGAACTGGAAAGTTGAATGAAAAATTCTTGCATGTCTGTCTCTTTCTTTCTTTTCTTTTTTTTTTTTTTTTTGTACTGAAGATTGAACCCAAGGACAATCTACCTCTGGAATACACCCCAGCCCTTTTTATTTTTTATTATTAATTTTTTTTTTGCAGTACCAGGGATGGAACCCAGGGGCATTCTACCTCCGAGCTACACCCTTAGCCCTATTTTTTATTCTTTATTTTGAAACAGGGTCTCACTAAGTTTCAGGGGCCTCACTAAGTAGCTGAGGCTGGCCGCGAACCCGGATCCTCCGGTCTCAGCCTCCCAATCACTGGGATTACAGGAGTGCGCCAACACGCGTGACAAATTCTTACATTTCTGAGATAAGGGGAAATGTCTCCAAATTCAGACCCCACACTTGCAGGCACATGGGTGCCTCAAGGTCCCCCACAGGCCTGTAGGATGGAACCCTGGTGTCTCAGTCTGGGGGCCCCTACTCTGTTAAGGAGCCCCTCCCGCTCTTGGCCTCTCCTGGATTATGCTCTTGCCACCATCCGCTCGGGTGGACCCAGCGCTGTCACCTGCCCTCTGCCCCCGCCTGCAGCAAGGCTCACACGGTGGCTTCTCCAGGCCCTCCTCCCGTGTCTCTGGCATGGCCGCTTGTGCTCTCGGCTCTGACTTGCTCCCGGGCTCCTGTTCGGCGAGGACTTTTCCAGTCAGCCTGCTTTTCTCGGTCACATTGTCAGGCTCCCTGTCTCCACGTTCCTATAGGGTGGGGTCCCCGGCTCTACACCCAGCACTACTGCTTTTTCCCCCAGTGATGCCAACCAGACCTCTCCACTTCATCCCCAATTTAAAAACCCACTGGCTACCTGCCTGTCCTACACATGGCCCAGCAAGCAGCTCAGATTTCACATGGCCACAACAGGCTAAATTACTCCTCAAAAACTGCCTTCCACCCCCAGCCCCAACATTCCCTTAAATTTAGCAAAACTGACTCATTCTATCCTCTCAGATGCTCAGATCAAAAACACAGGAACTGTCCTTGATTCTCTTGTCTGATGCCACCACGTCTTATGTACCAAGTCCTGTTGGCTCTACCTCCAAACACATCCCATCTGTCCACGTCTCTCATCACTCCTGCTGGCTAGTCCCAACACCTGCCTCTGCACAACAGTCGCCACGGGCCTCCCTGCTTCCCATCTTGTTTCTTCCACAGTGGCCAAAGTAACCTTTCAAAAATATAAATTAAGGACTGGGGATGTAACTCAGGGTAGCGTGCTTTCCTAGCATGTGTGAGGCCCTGGGTTGAGCCCCAACACTACAAAAAAATTATCTAAATGAAAAATGTAAGTCACATCCCATCACTCCCCTGCTGGAAACGCACCTGGGCTTCCTAGAAAATAACACTCACCACCTGCCCATCCAACCTAACCTGGCTACCACCCACCTGAGCCTCCTCTCCCGCCACACTGCTTCAGCCACAGCGCAGCTCCTGTGCTTGCTGTTCCCGGCCTACGACCCTCTCCTGGCAGACAGTCACCTCCTCAGACAGGCTGCTAACGCGAACCCCGCATCCCCACTCCTTACTTCCTGTGGCATGACCCAAGTCTCTTGTTCCCTGCAATGATCATGGCAGTGTGGGACAGGCCTTGGGGTGAGACTGCCAAAATGGAAATCCTGACCTTGGACAATTACTTCACCTCTGAGTGGCTCCATGTGTCATCTGTAAAATGGGGATAATAAAAGTACCTACCTCATAAAACTATTAAGGAAGGAAGTAAAGTAATGCATGTAAACAGCACGATGCCTGGCCCAGGGTGAGCCCCCAGAAATAACAGCTGCTATTAGTAGCTCATGGATCATTTCTTGCGTGAATTATTTTTCGCTCCCAGCACTATGCACATAGTAGATCCACGACAAATATTAGTTGAATGAAGAGAGGACAGTGTAAAGGAGATAGTTAAGTGCCTGGGAGGAAGGAAGCCTAAGCAACTAGGCAAGAAGAGTAACTAGAAGCAGAGAAAAGGGACAGAGACACACACATGCAGATGCTCAGGACTCTGCTCACCCACCAGGGGAGCCGCTGTTGGGAGAGGCAGCTAGAACTCCTGACAACAGGGAGCGCCTCCTGTTACGGTGACGTGTCGGGCTTGGCACAGGTTCTAAGAGCATGAGGTGGGGAACATCAGACTCAGCGACTCAGCACCACCAGTGCCTGAACCTTGGCCCCTCCCTGCCTTGGAAGTCAGCTTACTCCCCTTCTACTTCTTTTTCCCGCCTGTGGTACCGGGGATTGCCCAGGGACATTCTACCTCCAAGCTACACCCCAGCCCTGTTTGATTTTTTATTTTGAAACAGTATCTCACTAAGTTGTGGAGGGCCTAGGCTGCGGAGGCTGGCTGCAAACCTGCAATCCTCCTGTTTCAGCCTCCCCAGGACTGGGATCACAGGCTGCACCACCATGCCGGCACTCACCTACTCGTTCTCTGTGTCTGCTTTCCAGCAGCAAGCCTAACTTCCCACAATTCCCTTCTGCTTTGTGCTAGTTTTGGTCTGTAACATTTCTTTTTGTGTGTGTATTAGATGACAGTACATGATAAAAGAAGTGATAGTGTTGAAATGAGGGAACTTGAATGTATAAGGAACCCATACACTATAGCCATCACCAACTTAATACCTTCTCATTTACAAAGTGCCCTGACACACGGTTCACATATATGAGATCTGTTTATCTTCTATCTTTCTATCTCAGTTCTCACACTTGGCTGGTAGTTGGAATCACCTGTGGAAGTTTTAAAATTCCAGATGCCTGGGTTTCACTCCAGAGACTGATTTTTTTTTTTTTTTGCAGTACTGGGGATTGAACCAAGAGGGATTCTACCTCCAAGCTAAGCCCCCAGCCCTATTTTTTATTCTTTATTTTGAAACAGGGTCTCACTAAGTTGTGGAGGACCTCACTAAGTAGCTGAGGCTGGCCGCAAACCCGGATCCTCCGGTCTCAGCCTCCCAAGTACTAGGATTACAAGCGTGCACCACCACACCTGGCCAGAGACTGATTTAATTGGCCTGAATACAGTCTGAGCATTAGGACTTTTAAAAGCTGCCACTGATTATAAGATGCAGCAGAATTTGAGAACCACTGCTATATATCACTGGATTCTACCAGCCCCGCCACAGAGTTTAAGGGGCAAAACTAGGTTAAGGGGCATTAAGAGACATGTCTGGGGCAGGGGTATAGCTCAGTAATAGATCATGTGCTTAACATCCGTGAGGCCCTAGTTTTGACCCCCAGTGGCAGTGCTGGACTAGAACCTAGGTATTTCTAAGGAACTGTGAGGGTGGAGCCAGGGGCAGGAGGCTGGGGCCTCACCTTACAGCAGAAGTGCTTGCAGCAGAGGGAGGGCAGGTCGTCATCCGGCTCCAAGGGGCTGACACAGACGGGGCAGTGGTCAGGGCGTGGGGGGGCAGCTTGTGCCTGGGGCACACGCAGCCCGGCTGCCAGCAGCAGCGGCTCAGGGTCATCGCTGTAGCTCTGCAGTAGCTGTTCAGCACCCCAGTGGGAATGAGCCAACAGGTGCTGAGCCACATCTGGCTCCAAGTTCAGTGTCTCCTGCACCTGCCGCACAGTCTGTTCCATTAACCCTTCTACCTCCTGGGGGCTCATGGTGCGGCCTGCAGGCAGCTGCAGAGATGCCAGGGCAGCCACAGCTTCTGGGCTTGGGAGAGGGAAGAGACAGCAGTCAGTATCTCTGCCCAGCTCATCCAACCCGCAAACTCCCCACGCGCGCACCTTCACTCACACTTGCTTCACCAGCCTGAGGGTAACAACCTAACAACTGTCAGAGCAGAGCCCTCCACAGACCTACTTGCAAATGTGGGGCTGGGGCTGGCTGTGCCAATAACTGGGGAGGGACCTAGTTGGTGGGGGTGAGGATGCTAAGTGACCGATAGTGGATGGGAAGGTCCATGGTAGGTACCATCCAAAATGCCAGCAGCACCTCAAGTGAGAAGCATTTGTCTACAGCCTTACTACACCAAATGGCCCGTGGACCAGCAGCACAGGTCACACAGAGAGTACCACTGAACCAGGACCTGGATTTAACCCAGTCCCAGGTGGCGGGTATGCATGCTGAATTCTGGGAAAGATAACTTGAGAGAACTTGCTTTACACACCATGCAAAGAGCAGGCATGAAAAGTTGTGCCACTAACAGCTTCTGGTGGACTGATCCGATGCGGAAGCTTGGGGCGCCGGCTAGCTAGGGAGAACCTGCGGCAAGCCCTCTGCAGAACAAGCTTTTTGCTTTTCGCGTATTTCACTGAGCAGAATGCATATTTATCACCACATAAATATTTGCAGAATATTTAATATTTTCTTAGAATGAGAGACATCTATAAAGGAACTTGAGGGGCTGACTCTAGGAGGATGGGAATAGCAAGTCCCCTGGTTGTCAAGAAAGGGGGCGGCCAGCGTAGTGGCACACGCCTGTATTTATTCCCAGTACTTGGGAGCCTGAGACAGGAGGATCGCAGGTTCGAGGACAGCCTCAGCAAGTAGTGAACTCTCATCAACCTAGTGAGACCCTGTTTCAAAAATAAAAATAAAATAAGGCTGGGGGTGTAGCTCGGTGGTAGAATGTCCCTGGGCCAGGCGTGGTGGCGCACGCTTGTAATCCTAGTACTTGGGAGGTGGAGACCGGAGGATCTGGGTTCACGGTCAGCCTCAGCTACTTAGTGAGGCCCTCCACAACTTTGTGAGACCCGGTTTCAAAATAAAGTAAAAAAAAATAGGGCCAGGGGTGTAGCTCGGAGATAAAACGTCCCTGGGTTCAATCCCTGGTACTGCAAAAAAAAAAAAAAAAAGAATGTCCCTGGGTTCAATCCCCAGTATCACCAAAATAAAATCAAAAGAAAGAAGGGCAATGGTGCTGAAAGGGGGAATGAAGATTAACAAAGGGGGGGATAGCAGTGACGGGGGAAACGGGACAGACAAAGAGTGACTAGAAGCACTTCTCCACCAGGGAGCCTGACTTGGCCCTCCGACACTTCCCACCTCACGTGAGGGGAGAAGTGGGGGCTACCTGGGCTTGGAGGCCTTTGTGCTCTGGTTGCCACAGAAGGGGACATCTGCCTGGCCCCGGCAGGGCCCCATGGGCTCTGGTGTGGCGTACATCAGGATCTGGGGCTGGTCATCGCGCCGTTCCACGTAGCCCTGGCCCAGGAGGTGCAGGATGCAAGAGAGGACATCTGTGCTGGTACAGGCCACACCCCTGGCGACAGCACGGCCCAGGCTCCCGGGGGGATTGGGGCCCTTCTGCCAGGCCTCCAGCACCTGGACAAGAGGACAGAAACAAGCAGGCCACCGTCACCTAGGGAGCCAGCCTGCCGGGCCCAACGCCTGCCTCTGCCACTTACTGCTCGTGGGACTGTGGGTCAGTTATTAACTTTCTCCTGCCTCGCTTGTCTTATCTGTCAAATGTGACAAAATAATAATCCTTACTTTGTGGGATTATTCTGAGGCTTAAACGACTTAATCATACACATGTTAAACACTCATGTTTTATTTCTACCTTCCGTTAAACTGCCCTGTCAGGACTATAAAACCCAGATGGAAATGTCCCCCACTGAAGTTTCATACTGAGAGTTCACCTTCCCTTGTGAGGGCCTCTGGCCCCAACCCCGAGCGCAACTCCCTCCCTCCCCAATCACAGGGTCCCTCTCTGCCTACCAGACAAACCAGCTGATCAATGTGGAGGCCTTTTTCCCTGTGGGCTTTAAGAATCCGGACAAGAAGACAGCTCAAGAGATTCCTCTTCTGTTCCAGGGTTCGGCCCTCGTCCTTCTCTACATTCAGGTACATCTGGGGAGGCATCAGCCAAAGGGCCTCCTCACTGGGCTGGGGCCGAGGTTCACGAAGTCGCAGCACACCTGGAACCCAGTCCCAGTCAGGTACCCGAGGACAGGGAGGGACACATGGGTGACGACTAAGAGGAGCCTACTACATCCTCATTCCCTAGTACGCTCTTCCCCACCCTTAGAGCCCCCTCTCCACAGCAGAGGCGAAGCCCAGTCTCCATGGACCTACCCCCATGTGGAAAGTCCAGCCCGGCCTGCAGGGCCAAAGGGCCATTCTCAGAGGTGAGAGGCAGAAGTGCCTGGTGCAGTAGCTCAGCGGAGAGCTCAGAGTCCTTCAGCAAAGTCTCTACTGACACCTCCTGGTGAGGAGAAACAGCTAGTCATGAGTTAAGGGAAAGAAAAGGAAAATAAGAGGAGAGACCCTGCAGCCGGCCTGGTGGCGCATGCCTATAATCCCAGTATTTGGGAGGCTGAGACAGGAGAATCACAAGTTTGAGGACAGCCTCAGCAACTTAGTAAGACCCTCACAACTTACCAAGACACTGTTTCAAAATAAAAATAAAATAGGGCTGGGGGCTCGGAGGTATAATGCCCCTGGGCTCAATCCCCAGTACTTGAAAAAAAAAAAAAGAAGCTGGGCGTGGTGGTGCACACTTGTAATCCCAGTACTTGGGAGGCTGAGACAGGATTCAGGTTCGCAGCCAGCCTCAGCTACTTAGTGAGGCCCTCTGCAACTTAGTAAGACCCTGTTTCAAAATAAAGAATAAAAAATAGGGCTTGGGGTGTAGCTCAGAGGTAGAATGCCCCTGGGTTCAATCCCCAGTACCACGAGAGAGAGAGAGAGAGAGAGAGAGAGAGAGAGAAGAGAAGAGAAGAGAAGAGAAGAGAAGAGAGAAGAGAGAAGAGAGAAGAGAGAAGAGAGAAGAGAGAAGGATGGAAAGAACAGAGTTTAGGAGGAAAACAGACAGACAAGGTAGAAGAGACGACTGAGAGGCTAAGGAGCTAAGGCACCTCTGTCTGATTGAAATTCAGCAGCAGCCACATCTGCACGGTGGACACATGCAGGGTCTGGTCCCCAAACTGCAGCTCAGCCCGGCCCAGCCACGTCCACTGCAGCCGCCGATGTGGTCTCATGTCCAGGACTGCGTGGATCTGACCTAGGTAAGTGTTGAGGAGAAAAGAAGAGACAAAGAGCAGGGGAATGAGGGGTTAGGAGTTGAGGTCATGGAAGCATACTAAATGTTTGAAAATCCACAAGTTCATGATGATACATATTTTTCAAAGACCCCCATTGGTCATCTTTGAAAGATACTAGGAAACCAACACATTATTTTAAGCAACTAGTTAAAAATACAGGGGAGCCAGGCATGGTGGCGCATGCCTGTAATCTTAGTACTTGGGAGGCTGAGACTGGAGGATCACAGATTCACGGCCAGCCGCAGCAACTTAGTGAGGCCCTCCGCAACTTAGTGAGACCCTATTTCAAAATAAAAAAGAAAAAAGACTGGGGTGTAGCTTGGAGGTATATGCCCTTGGGTTCAATCCCCAGCACCACCACAAAAAAGAGGGGGTTGGGGAGAAGGGAGAATCGAGCTTTTCCTACATAAACTGTACTTTGGGGGAATCCAAATAGTTGATAAGAGGAAGTTTCTCTTTCTAGAAAAAGCATTCCAGTTTATAGATCAAGGAGTGACAAAACTAGGGGCTATTTCATAATCCCTAATGAAATGACAGACATGAAAAGCTGATATAAAATTACATGTAATGTATAGAAGAGATTGATGACAATGAAATCCGTTGATCTGTCTAAATGTCACAAAGAGAGAGAGCTAACTGTAATATGCCTTCTGGTGGAAGGCTACAATACCACCTGTGAGGCCTCCTTGCCCAGGAAATCAAACCAGGATCTGAACAAGCCTCTACATGTAAATATCAGTTTTCAGGAAATAAAGGAGAGAAAGCAAAATGCTAGAGGACACCATGTGGATGCAGTCAGCAAAAGCCAGCCTGGGGACAACTAATTGACAACCCAGTTTCCTCCACAAATAATTGCAAGGGTCAAGGAGAGGCAGGAACTTATTTATATATAGACTAAGGGAGACTTAAGACATAACCAAAAGCAACGTTTAAGCCTTGTTTGGTTGGATTCTCATTAAACAAAATAATCAAAAATACTCAAGGCAAGCAGGGAAATACGAGAACTGGCTGCATATTTGATGATAATTCAAATTATTTTAACTTCTAAAGCTTTGATAATGGTAGTGCCCTTGTTTTGGGGGGTTTTCTTTCTTTTTTTTTTTTTTTGCTTTTTTTTTTTGGTACTGGGGATTGAACCCAGGGGCATTCTGCTTCTGAACTATACCCCCAGCCCTATTTTATTTATTTTTTTGCACTAGTGGGGATGGATCCCAGGGGCATTCTATCTCTAAGCTATACCCCCAGCCCCTTTTGGGGGAGTACTGGGGATTGAACCCAGAGGCATTCTACCTTTGAGCTACACCTCCAGCCCGATTTTATTTCTTATTTGGAAACAGGGTCTCACTAGGTTGCTGAGAACCTTGCTAAGTTGCTGAGGCTGGGTTTGAACTTGAGATCCTCCTGTCTCAACCTCCCACGTACTGGAATTACAAGTGTGTGCCACCACGCCCGGCTTTATTTTTTATTTTGAAACAGGGTCTCACTAGGTTGCTGAGAGTCTTGCTATTTGCTGAGGCTGTCCTCAAACCTGCAATCCTCCTGCCTCAGACTCCCAAGTACTGGGATTACAGGCATGCAACCACTACACTCAGCTCGCTGATAAAATCTGACCATCTTCTATGCCATAAGGAAGATTCAATAAATTGCAAAGATTCAGAATCATGGACGCCATGTTATCTAGCCACAGTGGAATGAAGGTAGAAATCTAAAACAAAAAGATAATTAAAAGCCAGACGTGGTGACGCATGCTTGTAATCCCAGTACTTGGGAGGCTGAGACAGGAGGATTGCAGGTTCACAGCCAGCCTCGGCTACTTACTGAGGCCCTCCATAACTTAGTGAGACCCTGTTTCAAAATAAAGAATAAAAAATAGAGCTGACGGTGTAGCTTGGAGGTAGAATGCCCGTGGGTTCAATCCCCAGTACTGCTAAAAAATTAAATAAACAAAGAAAAGCTTGTTTGGAGGTTTAAAAACATCTAAGAAACTAATAAATCAAAGAATAATAATGAAAGTTAGAAAATTCTTAGAACTGCTGGGCGTGGTGGTGCATGCTTGTAATCCCAGTACTTGGGAGGCTGAGACCGGATGATCCGGGTTTGCGGCCAGCCTCAGCTACTTAGTGAGGCCCTCCGCAACTTTGTGAGACCCGGTTTCAAAATAAGGTATAAAAAAAAATAGGGCCGGGGGTGTAGCTCGGAGGTAGAACGCCCCTGGGTTCAATTCCTGGTACCGCAAAAAAAAAAAAAAAGAAAATTCCTAGAAGTAAGCAATAAAAATACTACATAGTAAGCCGGGTGTGGTGGTGCACGCCTATACTCCCAGTACTTGGGAGGGTGAGACAGGAGGAATGCAGGTTCGAGGCCAACTTCAGCAACTTAGACCCTCAGCCACTTACAGAGATCCTGTTTTAAAAAAAATAAATAAAAATGATTGGAGGTAGAATGCTCCTCGATTCAATACCCAAGACTAACAACAACTATACAAAAGAACAAACTAATGATACGAATGATAACCTGATAATTCCCACAGCTGTGTTGTGTGCAAGAAATAAAATATGGAGCCGGGTATGGTGGCACACACCTGTAATCCCAGTACTTGTGAGGCTGAGACAGGAGGATCGCAAGTTCAAGGACAGCCTCAGCAAGTAATGAGACTCTCATCAACCTAGCGAGACTCTATTTCAAAATAAAAGTAAAATAGGGCTGGGGGTATAGCTCAGAAGTAGAATGCCTCTGGGTTCAATCTCCAGTAAAAAAAAAAAAAAGAAAGAAGATATGGTAGAATAATACTCTATGATTCCATTTATATGAAGTGCAGATACAGGCAAAAATCTATGGTGATAAAGGGAAAAATAATAGTATCTCTTAGAGAGCTACTGACTGGAAAGGGTGCATGGAGGAGGAAGCCTTCTGGGGTGCTGGAAATGCTCTGCATCTTGATCTGAGGGATGGGCTGTAATTATATATGGCTGCAATATCCACTAAGCTTTATTGATCTGTGCATTTTGCTGAATACTAATTATATCCCAATAAAAAAATCTTTTACAAATCCAATAGTATACAGCTAAAACCATACCAAGGGGGAATGAATAGCCTTCAATAATTTTAAGTGGATGGAAGTTCTGAAAGACTGAAAATTAAGTAAGCAGACAACTTGCAGTCAAAAAAATAGAACAGATTCAGAGAGAGTTGAAGGGACTGATGAGAGCAGAGATGAATGAAGCCACAATCCACGCCTCTGCCCCTTCTCAGGAGACCGCTGAGCCTCAGAACTATTCCTTCTCATGTACACACTCCTGTCCAATGATCCTCTCCTGTTTTTTTTTTTTTTTTTTTTGTGGTACTGGGGATTGAACCCAGGGGCATTCTACCTCTGAGCTACACCCCTGGTCCTATTTTATTCTTTTATTTTGAAACAGGGTCTCACTAAGTTGCGGAGGGCCTCACTAAGTAGCTGAGGCTGGCTGCGAACCCAGACCCTCCAGTATCAGCCTCCCAAATACTGGGATTACAAGCGTGCGCCACCACACCCGGCTTGATCCTCTCCTTTTGATACCCCAAATACTGATCCTCCTTGATATTCTGTCGATACCCAAACAAATCACTCCAATCTCCAGTTTCCTCTCCCTAGCTTCTCACTCTGGCTGTAGAAACTGGAGAAGTGGTCAAGGGAATCGCAGAATTCTGCAGGAAGACACTTTCTGGGGTGGTGCAGGTAGCAGAGTGGGGAGACAGGCCAGCAGCGTGGTGACAGGACTAGTACAGAAACTGTTGGACTTGGATCTTCCATAAATAGTTCCTTCTCAGCATCCTCTTCTTCCTCTTCCTCCTAAGGAACAGAAGGATTTTTTTTTTTTATTTTTTTTTTTTTTGCGGTACCGGGGATTGAACGCAGGGGCGTTCTACCTCCGCGCTACGCCCCCGGCCCTATTTTTTATACTTTTATTTTGAAACCGGGTCTCACGAAGTTGCGGAGGGCCTCACTAAGGGGAGAGAGAGAGAGAGAGACAGGGAGAGAGAGAGAGAGAGAGAGAGAGAGAGAGAGAACGCTCGCGCGCATGCGCAAGCTGAGGCTGGCCGCGAACCCGGATCCTCCGGTCTCCACCTCCCAAAGTACTGGGATTACAAGTGTGCGCCACCACGCCCGGCTGGAACAGAAGGATTTTAAGGGTCCATCGGCTCTCTTCTCAAGACTAGACTTTCCTTGCTCTCCTGTCTTTCACTTTCCCGTGTTCTTACCTCTTCTTCCTCTGGTCTCTCTTCCTCCTTGTCTTTCTGCTCCAAGAGCAACTTGTCAAGCTGCTGGAGCTGGAAGAGGCGGAACTGGCGCTGCAGCTCCTCCGAGGCGCTCAGGCTCTGCAGCATCTGCTGGGGGAGGTGGTTGGGGAAGCAGAGGCCGCTCTGCTCCAGCACGGCGCCCTCCAGCCAGCTTGAGCCCAGGCTCAGGAGACGGTCCGCCATGTAGTGCCTGCAGCACACGAGCCCAGGCCAGGCCTCAGTGTGTGCCAGCACGGCCCGGCCTCCCCTCCAGAAGGTGGGTCCCTCCGTTGCATCCTGCCTGGGTCATGGGCCTCAATTCACCTCTTCCTTCCCACTCCCTTTCCACCAGTTCACTGCCATCTCTATAACATAACTCTCCTCCCCACTGCCTCCACCTTCACCTTCCTTCCAGTCTCCAAGGCTCCTTCTCTCTAGACCACAGGCCTCCCAGCCCCGACCTCTCCAGACCTGCACTCACTGATAGAAGTGCTCAAAAGTAGTGGCCAGCTCCAGGCCAGAAAGGACCATGATGGGTTCCAGGTGCCGCTGCAGCCTCCCGAGCATCTCCACCCCCAGGGCTCCGCCAAGCATGCCGCCCTGGATCTGCTGGTCAATGTGCCTGGCAAACTGCTCGCTCATCTGGGAACAATGGAAAGGGCACTGGGCAGAGCAGGCATGAGGGTGTGGAGGAGGAGAGTGGCGAGTGAATGGAGGTGAAAGAGTGGAGTAGGAGGTGACCATGAGCTTCCAACAAACTCACATGAGCAGCAGTGAGGAAGGACTGCTGCAGCAAGGCGCCAGAGAAGCCGCTGCGCAGGGCCAAGGTGAAGGCTGCCCGCGGCCCGAACAGCTCTGAGCCTGCTCTCTGCAAGTGCTCATAGAGTTTACAGTAACGAGGCACAAAGTCTGGGGCCCTCCAGGCTGCAGCCAGGAATCTGGTGACCTGAGAAGACACAGCAAGAAATGACATGAGCCGGGCGTGGTGGCGCACACCTGTAATCCCGGTACTTGGGAGGCTGAGACAGGAGGATTGCAGGTTCGAGGATAGCCTCAGCAACTTAGCGAGACCCTGTTTCAAAATAAAAAAGGGCTGGGGGTGTAGTTCAGAGGTAGAATGCAGGAAGGAAGGAAGGAAGGACGGAGAGAGGGAAGGAGGGAGGGAGGGAGGGAGGAAGGAAGGAAGACTATAAGGAACAGCCTCCCCCAGCCCCCCAGACTCCAGCCTGCTTCTGCCCACCTGCTCCTGCACCACGCTCAGCCAGCACTGGGTTATGTTCCTCAGGCTGCTGCTCGGGAGAACTGGTGAAGGTGCAGGGCTCGGATCTCGGCCTTTACTGTGCTTGCTGACTGCAGAGACAAGAGGGCAACGGAGGGGTTTCACCTCAGCCTCTGAGCGCAGGGTTTTGGTTACCAATCCCCTGGAAAGGTCAGGCAGTCCCAGGGGCCTAGTAAGGCAGAATAGGAAGGAACCCAGAGTCTCGGCTCAGCGGGCCACAGCGGGGACTCACCTGGCCGTGTGGGCAGCTCAGGAGGAGGCCCAGGAGGGGGCTCCCCATGTACGAGCAAGTGGCAAAGGCGACGAACTCGAGAAGCAAAGGATGCCGCTCGACTCAGGGAGGCCTGTGAGCTTACTCTCTGCTCTAAGTACTGATCCAGCAGCCATCCCAGGGAACTCACGCCCTCTGCATCTGAAAGAAGACATCAGAACAGGTGGCCACGGGAGATGAGGGAGCAGACGGCCCAGGGAGGAGAGGAAAGGAGTAACTGTCCAAAAAGATCTGGGGTGGCAGACCCCTAGTCCTTCCCTCACCGAGGTTTGCTTCAGCCAAAGTCTGGGGACATGGTAACAAGGCAGGGTGGGGCGGAGAGGGAGATTTAAATACCAGAGTGTTGGGAAGGAGAGAGGAACACGGAGGTGACAGGCCTTCGGAGGCAAATGCGGGAACCAAAAGAACCACGAGTATTTACTCAGGTGGCCCCTTGGAAATAACCAGAGGAGCTGGGGAGCCGGCGGGTGGGGGTGGTTACCAGGCGAGGTAATGTTCTGCACCAGGGGGCTGACCAGAGCCTCCCAGCAGGTCTTGCCCAGTGCCTGGGCGGCCTCATCGTCAGGGAGGAAGCGATCCGCAAAATTCTGTTCATGACGCAAAACCCTGTTCAGTCTGAGAACAAATAGTGAAAGATTAGAGGCATTGCTACTGGGGAAGCTGAGGCAGGAGGACTGCAAGTTCAAGCCAACACAAGCAACTTAGACCTTGTCTCAAAATAAAAATTAAAGACTGGTAATGTAGCTCAGTGGTAGAGCACCTCTGGGTTCAATCCCTAGTACTGCCAAATAAAAATATTTTAAAAAATCAAAGACAGATTTCCCTGAGACTTCCACTCAAGTGCAAATTGACGCCCAATCACCCCATACATGGTCCTCTCCTTAGCTCTCCCCAAGCACACGCTTCTCACCATGTCCCCCTTCCCCTCATGGCCTGGCTACAGCTTTACTTTCCAGACTCCCACGGAAGCATATCTCCCGATACCAACTTTTTTTTGTGTGTGTGTGGTACTAGGGATGGAACCCAGGGGCATTCTACCTCTGAGCTACACCGCCAGCCCTATTTTATTTATTTATTTATTTATTTATTTATTTATTTATTTATTTATTTATTTTTACGGTACTGGGGATTGAACCCAGGGGCATTCTACCTCCAAGCTACACCCCCAGCCCTATTTTTTTATTCTTTATTTTGAAACAGGGTCTCACTAAGTTGCAGAGGTCTCACTAAGTTGCTGAGGCTGGCTGCGAACCTGTGATTCTCCTGTCTCAGCCTCACAGGTGCTGGAATTACAAACATGCACCACCACGCCCAGCTCCGACACCAACTTTTTACAGTGCCCTATTCCCTTAACCATCTTCCCTCCCTGTGCCCCACTCACCTGGGACAGAGCTGGAGGAGGCGCCTGCGGTCCTCTGCTATGTCCCTGCTCCAGGCTTGTGCACGAATTGTGTAGAAGAGACGTGTACGGCGACAGAGCTGTTCCCAGAACAGCGGCCAAAAAGTGGGCTTCGGGCCCAGTACTTCCACACCCCGAACCCGGGTGTCAATGCCACCCTGCAATACACACAGACTTGTCTATCACCTAAGCCACCACGTACCACCAAAGCCAGCCCTGACTTCCCTAGAGCTGCTCAAGACACCTCCACATCTCTGGAGCTCAAAAGCTTCCAAAGTCATTGCCCAAGCAGACCAAGGGGGAATCTGGTTAAAGCCCTAGCCCCAAACGTCAGAGTGCCAGCCGCTCCAGAGACCCTGCGCGACCTCCTGACCCTCGGCCCCAATCTCTTCGCGCCCACCTGCTGGCAGCGCTTGATGCGGATCTGGATGATGGGCCAGAAGCGGGTCAGGTTCTCCAGGAGGGTCACCCGGCTGGCGGAGGGCACCACATTCACCTGGCAGGGCAGGAGAGAAGAGGCAGAGGGAGAGCGGTCACATAAAGAAGTCGAGCTGGAAGAACTGTGGACAGTACCCAAGCTGTTATGGCATGTGCCTGTCACTTCTCTTACACCAAGCCCAGGATCTGCAGGGCTCTGCGCCCCTAATTCCAATCTTGCTGCTTGCAAGGTGAGACCTTTCCAGAAACAAGGGAGGGAACTATTCCCCCAGGGACTAGGCCCTTCCCACAAGCTGGGGACAAATGGAAGGATGGGGAGTAAAGCAAGGTGAAGGGGGGCACCAGAGTCCCCACCGTGTTGAGCTCGGTGCTGATGCAGCTGGCGCTGTCACCCCCGAACACCACCACCCTGGCTGGCATGTAACTTGAGTCCTCACTGGCCACCAGCAGAGTCAGCTGCCTGGGAGAGGAGAGAGGAGGCCATCAAATGGGAGCCCTGGTCTCGGTTCACAACTACTGCATCCACTTCCTTCTCTGGCTCTTGACATCTTCCCTAGACCCTTTGCCCTTCCTGTTCTATTTCCCAAAAGTGACTCCCTTTAAACCCATAGCATCAATCAAAAACTGATAGACACATGACTCCAGATTCACACCTCTACCCCAGACCTCGCCTGTGTGCCTACCCAACATTTCCATGTCATGGCCTTAGACACCTCAAAGTCAACAAGTCCAAGTGGAATAATCATCTGTCCACATAAACCTGCCCCCCCAAAAAAAAAAACAGATGGGATGTCTATCCGGTGCTCAAGCTGGAGCGGACCACTGTCACTGTGGACATCTCCCTCAGGGCTTCCCACACCCAATTGAGGGCAAGTCCTGGAGACTCAGTCCCCTCCCCTCCCCTCTATTCCTGTCCTTCCGCCTAACAGAATACACCGAGCCCTTCTCAAGTAGACCACCACAGAAGCCTTCCAACTCCTTTTTCCTGGCCTCAATCCAAACTTCCCTAATTGCCCGAGTGAGCTTTCTAAACAAAAAATCTAATTTTGTCTTCTTAAAATCCTTCAGTTTCTCCTCAAGCTTCAAAATAAAATTCAAACTTCTTAGCTCACAAACTCTTTGGATCTGCCTCTACCTACTCTCCTGGCTTCATTTCCTGCCTGTCATACAGACACCAGTCATTCCAGCCAAAACACGTTGTGGGTCTTATTTCCATTTTGAACATTTACTGTCCCTCTGCCTGGAATGTCCACTGCTCCCTCTTTAGCTAATTTTGACCTCAAACTTCAGCTCAGTCAATCCCACTTGTGGAAGGAAGCCTTCTTTGAACCCTCCGTCATCCTCTGGATCTAGGGCACACATGAACCTTGATGCTTTCCCCTCCCTCCTTCCCTTTTTCTCTTTTCTCTTTCTTTTGCTTTTTTTTTTTTTTTTTTTTTTTTTGGTGGTACTGGAGATTGAACCCATGGGCATTCTACTTCCAGGCTACACCCGCAGCCCTATTTTTTATTCTTTATTTTGAAACAGGGTCTCACTAAGTTGCAGAGGGCCTCACTAAGTAGCTGAGGCTGGCCAGGAACTTGAGATCCTCCTGTCTTAGCCTCCCAAGTACTGGGATTACAAGCGTGTGCCACCGTGCCTGGCTTCTCTTTTCTTTTCTTTCCTTCCTTCCTTCCTCCTTTCCTTTCCTTTCTTTTGTGGTACTGGGGATGAAACTCATGGGCCTTCTATTTCCGGGCTACACTCCTAGACCTATTTTTATTTTTTATTTGGAAACAGGGTCTTGCTAAGTTGCTGAGAGTTTCACTGAGTTGCTGAGAGCCTCACTGGGTTGAGGCTGGCTTCGAACCTGCGATCCTCCTGTCTCAGCTTCCCAAGTGCTGGGATTACAAGCGTGCGCCACCATGCCCAGTCTTTCATTTTTAAGGGATGGGGTCTGTTACCCAGGCTGGCCTTAAACTCCTGGGCTCAAGCATTCCTCCTGCCTCATACTTCCAAGTAGCTGGGACATCAAGAATGCCACCATGCCAAGCCCGTGATGTTTTCTCTTTACTCTATGCTTTAACTGACTTCTAGCCTGGCTCTAAACTAGTCTGCAAGTTCCCTGAACACAGAGACCATATCTTATTGTCCTTGTATCTCCAGACCCTTGTACAGTGTCAGGCACAAATGCCTGGCATTAAACAAGTGCCCTCAGGAAGAGTATGTAAGTGAATTAGTGAACTTCCTTAAAACGAAGCCCAGGGAAGTGATATCTGTACCTGTTTTGGGGTACAGGTCACCAAGTTCAGTGAGTGAGGGAATGTGTAGACACAGCACAGTGAAGGTAGGTCAGTGTACCTATCTCTTTACTGCACAAAATGGGTTTCAGCACATCCCTCAGGGATGGGGGTGAGTTGTGTGTATATGGGTGCTTTGGCATGTAAATTGGGGTATATCAGAATATTCATGTGAGCCAGATGCCATGGTACACTCTTATAATCCCAGTATTTGGGAGGCTAAGACAGGAGAATCACACATTTTGAGGCCAGTGTGTGGTAACTTAGCAAGACCCTGTTTCAAAAATACAATAAAAAAGTTGGGCGTGGTGGCGCACCCTTGTAATCCCAGTACCTGGGAG
>PVJS01009096.1:0-51268 GCA_004027185.1 Glis glis
GAAACAAACTGGAGCCCAGGATGGACTTACACAAAGATATCAACTACTATGCTGAAAACGGGAAGGAGGGAGGGGGGAGGTGGGGGGTGGGAATTGGGGAGGGCTAATTGACCAATGAGTGCATGTATATGTCTACCACTCTGAAATCCTTCAAGATGTATGTTTGCAATGCACTAATAAAAATTAAAATAAAAAAAAAAAAAATTAAGAGTTCAGAAATGGTGTGAAGATAGACCATAAAACAATGGAATGGAATAGAGTCCCAAAACAGATTTACACATATATCACAAGGTGATAATTTAGCACAGTGGGGGAAAAGGTAGTCTTTTCGATAAATTGTGCGTCAATCAGACCATATAGATAAAACTAACCCAGAACTTTACTTCATCCATGTAAAAAATAAAATTCAGAATGTGAAAAGTAAAGCAACAAACTTTTCAAGAAAAAAAAGAAATTATCAATGTCAGTTTGGATTAAGCAATGCTTAAAAATATTTTTTAAGAAGTAGGGAAAATAGTGACTTGTGCTGAATTAAAATTTTAAAAATCCTTCAAAAAATCCCATTAAAGTAGTAAAAAACACGCCACAGAGTAAAAGATATTTGTAACACACATGTGTGAAAAATATTTGATATCAGAATATAAAAGGAATTTGGAGACAAGCCATTATAAAATGTGCCAGACTTATACAATCACTTAATGAAAGAGGATATCCACATGGCCAATAAACATGTGAAAAAGGGCTCAACTTTAATAGTCATCAGGTAAATGGAATTTAAAACTACCCTATAATGCTAGTGTACCCTGATTGGAATAGCTAAAACAAAAGACTGAAAATACCTGGTGCTGCTGAGAATGTGGATAGAGTGGAAATATTATACACTGTTAATGGATTTGTAGAAAAATTTCTTTAGAGAATTACTTTGCAATCTGACTTGTGTTAAATGAACCTTTTAACCCAACATTTTGATTTGTAGATAGATAACCTAAAAGAATATGCACATATGCCTTTAAAACAAACATACAGGGAAGTTTATTGTAGGACCATTAGTAATAGCTACAAACCAGGGACTGCCTAATCATGATGTATATATATAATAGAATGGACTGAAATATTCTACAACAATAAGATGAATGAACCCCATCCAACAATACATTTATCACACAAACATGACATTTAGCAAAATACGTCAGACACACAGGAATACGTCCTACATGGAAAGTTCAGAAATAGGCAAAACTCATTAGTGGTGTTAGAAGTCAAAATAGTGGTTATAGTGATTAGAAAGGGGCATACAGGGAGGTTCAGGGTGTCAGTAATGCTTTATGTCTTAATCTGGGTGCTGTATACATGACTGTGTTTCTTTTATGAAAATTAATCTGTGTGTTTATGGTTTATATACTTTTCAGTATGGGGATTGTAATTCAATTTAAGAGTTCACAATCCAAAAATGAATGTAGGGATTTATGCTTGATGTCATTAGGGGGTCAGTGGAAATGGACTTACTTTCTCATTGTAAAAAATAGAAAGCTGAACAAAATATATGGACCTACTCTTTTAACAACATTGGCGAGCAGAAGTGCAGGACTGTGCTCCCTTGCAAAGAAAATCAGTGCTGGGAGTCTTGCAAGCAACACCATGGTTTTTCACCTGCAGGAGCAATCTAACCTTGTACAACATGATGTAGGGAGAAGAATCCAGAGCAGACGGAGTCACTGAGCTGAGGAGCCCGAGGCAGAGCCCAGAGTGTAGGATGGCTGAGAGTGCTGAAGTTTGCTCATTAGTTACCCAATTTTTCCATGCATCTGAAAAAAAAAAAACATTAGATTTGTTTTTCAGATTATTTCATACATGGTAAATGTTTAATGCTGAGCAAATTCTTCTAGCTTATCCAATATATGAAAATAAGGTATAATAAAGAAAGATAAATTTGTCAAGTAATAAACACTATAAGTCAATTTGGAAAACCAATCTACTTTGACCTAAAAATGGAATGTGTTTGAAGATATCCAAAACTGGCATTCAATTTATTAAGGTTTTTCTTTTTAAGTCTATAAAGCCCACAGACCAGAGAAACATCTTCCTCATCACCCCCCATATACAGTGGGCGTTAGAAAGTATTGGCTTTTCATTTAGAGTGAAGAGATCAGTGTCATCTGTAACATATGAATTAGCTGAGCCTCAGAGAAGCCCTATATATACCTCAGTCATTTTGCTCAGTAATTCTTCAAAAGCAGGCCAGGGGCTCACTGGTGAACATGCTTGCAATACTGATGTTTGTGCAATGGAAAATTTTAGGAAGGGAATTCTATTTCCCCAAGCAAGTTTCTAAGCACTAAACTCTCTTTCAAATAATAAAAGAGGTTAGAGACTAACTTAGGAAACAAATTCAATTTTTCAATGTGGCATTAATAGGGGCAAAGCAAAGAGACAGATTGCATTGACAAGGAAACAAAAATGGATAATGGATTTAATAGCTTGAGTTCTAATGGAAAAAATAACATGCTCCATGAGATTGTAGTATTTCTAAAAAATGTGGCTACCACTGATGATTCATATGTGTACAAAAATAAACTTATGTGGTGGTATATAAATCATTTAAAAGTTTTCAGCAAAATCAAGTAGACAAGTATTTCTATTTTCCTGTGTATATTGTCATCTTCAAATATTCTCAGTAATTTCTTTTTTCTCAGTAATTTCTTGTGCATTTGATATTATTGATAGTAATATTTGCTGTATTGAATATTAGCCTTTGTTTTTTTAGCTTTTCATTGGTTATAACAAAAAACAAGAAAGGAAAAATGTGAAGTTTTTTGAATATTAATATTTTAATATATTTTGTAGGTTTTTTGGTAGGTATATATGATGAAAATTGTTAGATAGACATATGATCAGTTGGGTAATTAAGATACATTTCAGTTCATAATTCTGTTAATTTTTCTCCCTGTATAAGACATACATAAAAGATTAATCAACCAAAAGCTTTTGAAAACTCCACTGAAATTGGTATACCTCATAAAAATGAATGGATGACCATAATCTCAATTTTGTATATACATTTAGGTAGTAAAAGGAAACTTGAAAATATCAGATTAAAAACTCCTGATTTAAACTATAAAATAATAAATAACTAGATTGAATGATGAGAATAGGATGGAATGTGGAGTTAAAATTTTACTTCTGTCAAAAAGCAAAGAGAAATATACCCTGGGTATCACAATTGATCTTAGAACACAAAAAGGTATGAGAGAACCCCAGGAGACAGGATCTAACCAAGGGTTGATATTTGGAAATGAATTCAAACTGTATAAACGGTATTTGTTACTATTTTGTAAGAGGATGAGAGTAAAGAAGGGGAGAGAGATAGCAAGGTGGAGGAGGTAGACAGTAGCAGGCTTCGAGGAAGGGAAAAGAAAGCAAAATGGTAACATTAAAATGACTAATAATAAAAGACAATGAAATCACAAAGTAGCATATTATTTTCTACCCTACTTCTTACAGTCTTTGTACAGTTAAGTATGGCAACAATTCAAGCATCAGAAATAGGAGAGAAAACGTCTCAGGTGTATGTCTGTCTCACATCTTAATGAGCGACTATCACAGCATTTGGTTCAAATGTTCCACTGTTAGGTTTGTGTCAGTCTACTATGATTTGATCCTACCAAGCTTCCATTGAAGACCCACACCAGGCTAAGCACTATCCAAAGAAATGTTAAAAAAGATTAGAAGTCTCTTTTTCAAATCTTCTCTGAAAAAGTTTAAAAGCATTTCAAATGACTTAGTCACAGAAGCCTCTTGCAGGCTAATGTACACCGTACTTAAGATTTAGGTGTTTGTCCCATGGAGCCTTGAAAATGCAGCTGCTGTTCTAGGTATTAGCTTGCTAAAATAAGTATCTATTTCTACATATCCATGCATGCCAGGCGTGGCATCCATGCCAGAACAAACAAACAAAAGACAATCCTTTGGGTAGATGGATTTCTACAGAAGCATATGTACACTATTAAATGACTTCTTGAGATCTTAACTAAAACTCTTCAGTGTAAACAGAAGACCAATGAGAAGAAATGTGAAAGCAATTTGATGTTAGAATCCTTTTTGTGTTATTTAGTTGGCAAGGTCCATATGCTAGATTCAGTGTGTGATCAATTGGCTAACCAACGAACATTTCAGTACATACTTTGTTAACTGCCTACAAGGGCTATTCAGAAAATCTCTTCAGTCTCTTGGTAGGCAAGAGTCTGGAAGAGGAATAACTAAGATGGTATGGGGTGTTTTGTATTATTTGCTACTCAAAATTATCTGTAAGGATGTTTTTTCTTTACTCCGAAGTCTTGTGCCCAGTTGTGGTTTGTTATGTGACTTTATAAAATATGGATGCAATTACTTATCTTCTATATCCTCTCATTGCTTATGATGGGAATGCTACTCAGACATTATTTTCTTTTACAAATGTTTATTTTTATGATTCCCAAACTCATGTGTGGATACATATACATCTCTTGGCTAATTTGAAAAACTTTGTGAAAGATCTTAGGGTCAAGTGAAATAAATGCAGGTCACATTGCTAAATGGAAATGAGGAAGGATACCATCTCCATGTTGAGATGGAAGAAAGGTGTCAATCGTTATACTGGTGGCCTCCAATGATTTTTGCAGAGGCAACACATGGATTTGAAAAGTAATTTTGGTATCCAAAAAAGTTAAAAGCTATTGTTCCCACTCAATACATGATCAACCATATTAGCCTGTTGGTATGCCCGGCCATCTGTGGGCCAATCCATTCAGAGGAAACTCCGCGAGTGGTTCCACAAAGTCCCCTGACACATACGGATTTGCACAAACTCTCCTAGTGGGCTGTATGGCCTTTCACTCTGCACTGGACATGTTCCACGTTCTGCCTGGTTCCATCTTGCTGCTGTCTCATCCTGTGTGCTTGCCTTGGTTGTCAAGCATCCTCTCAGGGAGGTTGTGAATTCCCTGTGAATTGTCTTGCAGTTCCTGGCTGCTGCCTGACCACAACACCCCTCAATGCAAAACAGGCCAACCTCAACCTAGCTCTTCTCTCCTGAAGGACAAAGCACCCCTGTACCAGCTTACTTATTCCTCTTAAAAACCCTTGCCTACATAACACCAAGTGACTCTGAAGAGGTTTTCTAATTTTTTTGCTTTTGTTTTTCATTATTTAAACTAGATCTGCTTCTCCTTCTTTTTGGCTTATTATCTTGCACAGATTTGGGAATGCATTTTGTATTTTGAAGTGAAATAAATGAGAACTACTCCAGGACACCCATGCTATTGAGCAGAGGTTATGCTATGCCATAACCTGTTTAGTTTCCCAGACACCTGTTTAACCACCCTGCTAGAATGACTGATGAAAAAGTAGTAGGAAAGTTGTATCATCTTTCACATAATTATTTGCAAAAGAAAAGTTTGCCTCAAACATGGGGGACTAGCCAGGCACTAGCATAGCACGCCTATGCCTATAATCCCAGTACTTGAGAGGCTGAGACAGGAGGATTGCAGGTTCAAGACCAGCCTTGGCAACTTAGCAAGACTCTCAACAACCTAGTGAGACTTTGTATCTTGGTCAACATTCTAACTGCTATAATCCAAAACAACTGACCACACAACTTAGAGGAAGGAAGATTTATTTGTTCAGTTTTTGGAGATTTCAGGTTCAGTCCATGTGAGGCCATAGTCTGTGGATCTCATATTATCATTGAATGTCTAACAAGCTACAGAGTACATCATCCATGTACCCAAATAAAAATGACAAGGAATATTAGCATGGTAACCACATAGCAGCCCAGATAATTGTTTTTTTAAAATATCACTTCATTTTATTGCCAGTGGCCACAGTGTGAAGTTGTGGATTTTTTAGAGGTATCTACATACTTAATAAAACATTAAAAGGGTATAGCACTCATAATCCTTTAAAAATGTTAAAACTCTAAAATCAAGAATTCACACAAAAATGCTTTAAAGAAATGACTTACATACAAAACAAAGATGAAATTTACCATGAACAATTTTCTTCTTTGTTTTTGTTTCCTGCAGATTTTGGTATGGGTGCATCTGCATGCATATCTGTGTGTGATACAGATAAAGTCACAATACTGGGAAACTACTACCAGGTAGATGTGCATTTGAGGTAAAGATGATGAAGAAAGTTATAGTTACCAAAATTCAACTTCCCACTCTTTTTTTTTCATGGTACTGGTGATTGAATACAGGGGCATTAGACCTCTGAGCTACACCCCCAGACCATTTCATTTTGAAACAGAGCCTTGCTAGGTTATTGAGAGTCTCCCTACATTGTTGATGCTGTCCTTAAACCTGTGATCCTCCTGTCTCAGCCTTCCAAATACTGGGATCACAGGTGAGTGCCACCACACCCTGTTCAATTTCCAACTCTTTTCTTTTGTGGAACTAGGAATTGAACCCAGTGGCATTCTACCTCTGAGCTACATCCCCAGCCATATTTATTTATTTATTTATTTATTTATTTATTTATTTATTCATTTATAGTTTTAAAACAGGTTATCACTAGGCTGCTGAGAGTCTCACAACATTGCTGAGGCTGGCTTCAAACCTATGATCCTCCTGTCTCAGCCTCCCAAATACTGGGATTACAGGCATACACCATGCCTGACTAATTTCCCACTGTTAAAGCACAAAATAATCTCCCCTTTTCAGTTTTACCTTTCTCACCAAAGTTACTTAAAAGAAAATCATACTTTAATTGTTCTGTACTTGTTTCTACAGTAATCTTAGAGAAAGCCAAGTTTCAGATTGTAGATTTGTTTTAAATTGTTTCTTTTTTAGAAATATCAAGATATAGGAAGTATTTGCAAAGTTGTGACTGGTGGGTGCTAGAACTCAGTTATCTTCATTGCTACATACATCAATCTGGGTTGACAAAATTGGAATTCATAAATTACTTTATTCTGGTAACATGAACTAATGGCAAACTACCCAGACCTAGGGCTCAGAGTAGCTGTGGCTTTGATGATATAGGTTTGACTATCAGTAAATAAATTACTTTCTTTGGGGAAATTTCTACATATCTGTTATATGAGAGGATTATGGAATATATTTGTCAAAAATGCACTTCTAAAAGTTTATCTGTTTCCTGGTTTTTCTTTTTTAAGGTGTTATGGTTAGACATAGAATGGCCCCTTGAAGAGCTCCATAAATTGGTGTTTGGAGTTGATATAATCCAGTCTTGAGAGTTGTAAGCCCAGCAGTGGATAAATCCATTGTAATGGATTTACCAGGGTGGTACCCAGTAGCCCAGTAGGGTGTGGCTGGAGGTGGGTCCTTAGGGGTGCGGACTTGGGGATTATATTTGGTTCTCCTCCTCCCCTGTGCTCCCTCTCTCTCTCACTCTCTCTTGCTTCTAGCCTCTTTGATATGAGAAGCACACCCCCCATGTTCTCTCCCTCTCTTCGCCTCCCACCACCATGCCCTAAGATCTTCGGTCCCCGGCCTCACATGGACTGAACCCGAAACCGTAAGAAATTAAATCTTCTTTCCTCTAAGCTACGTGGTCAGGTCTTTAGATTATAGCTGTGAGAATGCTGACTGGAACAAAAGACATCTTTTTGTAGTAGTAGTAGTAGTAGTAGTAGTAGTAGTAGTAGTACTGGGGATGGAACCCAGGAGCATTCTACCGAGCTATACCCAGCCTTTTTTTATTTTGAAACAGAGTCTGGCTAAGTTACTGAAGCTGGCCTTGAACCTGCGGTCCTCCTGTCTCAGCCCCTCCAAGTATTGGGATTATAGGCATGCGTCACCATGCAGCTAAAAAAGACATCTTTAAGCAAATATTTAGCAACATTCATAGAAACTTGGCTTGCTTTCTTTAATTTACATCTAGGTTACCTAAAATCTGCAAATTACTTGACTTTCTAGAGCCATTAATAATTGATAGTTCTATAACATTTACAGTTTGAAAGGAATATAATAAACTATAAACAATACCCTAAAATGAAATGTCAAGAATGTGTAAAATAAAATTACTAGTCTGTCACACAATTTTTAGAAAACATGAATTCCAAAAAAAAGTTCTTCTGTTCAGAAAGCTACTTAATCCTATTAGTATAAACTATAAGACCATTCTGCAATGCACATTATTGATTTGAAATAACATATTTAAATTTGATATGAAATAAAGATAAGCCCCAGTCCTTTTTTATCTATACTCATTTCACCAAGAACTCTCCAGGAATTGACCATTCTGAGCAAAGTGATGATCATATCCACATACGACAGGCACATGTAAGTGGTGAAAATTAGCAAATTGACATAACTCTGCTTGAGCCAGGTTTTCATTGCCATTTTACAAACAAGCTTTTCTTGCTAATAGAACAGCTTGACAATTCTCAGAAACCCAGACTCCTTGAGTGAAAATCCAATAAGTAAGTTAAGAATACCAAATGGTAACCAGGCCTTGGGGAAGCTATAGAATTGAAACACAACTTTTTTTTTGACAGTTTGTAGTGTAGCTCTGGTGGTCTGTTTCAAAACCTGTCAAAAAGATGATAACTGGACTTCGGAGTTTAGTTTGATTCTTAAACCAAATAATCGGACAGCCTGTCTGGCATTACTGCCTTCGGCCATTTAGAAAAAAAAAGTCTGAGTTTTGAAAGAGTGAAAACATTAAAATCATCAGATTGTTGCTGTGTACTGGTAGAAGCACTTTCTATGTGCAGCGGCCTGAACGTGTAGTTAGGGAAGCCAGATAATGAAGGCATCTTCACTTACGTCAATAGAACTCAACAGCAAATACATCCCCGAAGAAATGATGTTTAACAATTACATCATCTAAAGGGATAGGAGTCATCAACCTCCTTTTGCTTCAATGGTGATTTTATTTTCTTTCTCAACATCAATAAAACAGTTGTCCCCACATTTATTATATTGGATACTTAAGTAAAACTAAGGAAATTGACACTAGTGTCTCATAGTGAAAATTGAAAAGTATAGTGATGGTTTTTGTACCTAGACTTGTTGGTGACTGGACTCATTGAAAAGTATAATACCTAATTGTATGAATCATAGAGTCATTAGATCTCAGGGTTTGAGGATAACTTAAAAATTACCTGGCCAGGAATGGTGGTATATACCTATAAGCCCAGTACTTAGGAGGCTGAGATAGGAAAATCGCAGGTTGGAGACCCTGTTTCAAAACAAAAAGAGCTGGAGTGTAGCTCAGTGGTAGAACACCTCTGGGTCCAATCCCCAGCACCACAAAAAAGTTATTTAATTTTAAATTTTTCATTTCTGTTTTCTGTAATATTTCAATATAGCACATGTTAAATTAAACCAACAGGATGCCGACTACTTTAATGATTAATTGGGACAAATAACACTAACAATACCAGGTAATATTTATTATATGCTTTCTAGTTCCCATACACTGCGCTGATTATCTTATTTGCATGTTTCATTTGACTCCCAAAACTCTTGTAGCTGCTATTAATATCTGTATTTTACGGCCAGGAGATTGAGAGTCAGAGAGGCTTCCTGACTTAACCAGAACACAGAGGCAGTAAACATCATTCACAGGTGACTGAATCATGACCTACCTGGATTTATGTAGAAACTACTTGTTAGGTGTTTGATTTTTCTACCCACATAAAGAATCATCTGCAGAAGTCTTTGTAAATCTGCTATCTGATGTTATATAAGGGATCTGAAGTGGTCAACCCATTGGACAAAAAAAAAAACACCACATTTCTGGTCCAGCCTAAAATGTATATCTACTAATTGAATAGTTGCAAACACTTAAGGAACTCACCTGCTTCCCATTGTGCCATCCTTCATTAGATCCATGGCTATTATTCTAAAGACGCGTGACACCAAAAGGAAGCAGATGAGACTGTGACAAATCTTAGCTGAAGGGATTAGCACATGGCAATCAAGCCAGGAAAAGGGAGTTCTGATATGGGGCTTTGTGTGAGGGACCACTGGGAGGATTGCTGGAAAGGACTGAGAGACAGCAGGAGGGGCAAGAACAAGGATGTATGTAATAAGCTTAACTTATTTTGCCTAGGATTGCCACTACCTCTATCTCCCCTCAGTCTCTATTCTTTAAATGCCTCTTTGTATATTAAGCAAATAAAGGAATTTTTAAAAAGCATCTTATGTATAATATTTATGAGACAGAGAAGTAAGAATTATCTAAAAATTCAGACATCTGAGACTAATATTAAAAATATCAAAACTGGGTTAAGGGTAAAATGCCCAGTGTTCTCTAAGCAGTTAAACACCACCAGACATTTAAAAGGATGAAGACAATTGTATTTCCTAGGACTCTCTCTGTGGAAGTTCTGTAAATGGGTTGAAGTTGGAAGACCTAAGTGAGCTCCAGCTTCCCAGACCATCCCTCCATTTTATTTTATTTTATTATTATTTTTTAGGCACTAGGACTTGAACCTGGGGGCATTCTACCTCTAAGCTATACGTCCAGCCCTTTTTATTTTTTGTTTTGAAACAGGGTCTCTCTAGGTGGTTGAGAGTCTAAGTTCCTGAGGCTGGCCTTGAACCTATAATCCTCCTGTCTCAGCCTCCCAAGTACTGGGATTTCCCATCATTTAAAACTCTACCCAGAGGAAATTCTAATCTTCTGCTAAGTGGAAAAATGTGAATTTGGAACTTGGTATTTGGAGGTGAATTCTTAAGACAACACAACATTGTCACCAGCAACTCTTTCTTTTTCCTTCTTCTCCTTGTAGATCCCAGCATTTTCCTTATCAAAAATGGTGAACTGTAGTTTGATAGTATTTGCTTGAAGGGGTCTCAATGCCTATGCATCTGAGTCCAGCCCTCGTTATTATAGTCTTGGAAGAAGACTGAAAGAATATGCCACTATTTTTGTCACTTATATTGTGACAAAAGAAAACCAGCAAGCCCCAGACCAGCGATAAGAAAGGAACAAGAAGAGTTTATAAAATATTTTCCTTCCTTCTCTATATTATCTTATCACGTCTATCCTTTCATAATGGATAAACATCCCTAAATAAATCATCAATTTGGTTCCATCAGGCCAACTCTATAACAAGTTTGTCATCATTTTAAAGTGAGTAAATATCTGAAAGAATTCTGACTGCCATTCAGTTCTTATGTGACTGCTTCTATTTTTTTTCCTGGATAATGATGGGGGGTGTCTATGTAGTCTGGGAAATAAATTATATTTATATTTGTATTGACTACTATAAAAATTTAAGTTTAAATATTTACAGTGTTAAATAGTTAAATCATTAAGTAATAATTGGTTTATTTTAAAAAGTCATTATAGCCAATGGGAGGAATGATGCTGATACAACATGAAATTTAACTGTGAGATACCTAAATTTTAGGAAAAGTATTTTTTTTTAACAGATGACATTAATAGCAGAAAGTGTTTATATCTGCCAAGTGGTGTGGAGAACTGCAAAGTCCTGTCACTGTCCAGGCACCTTGAAGAAGGCTGTCTGTCCCCAGTGTCCCTTGTCACCTGCAACAGGTACGCTGGAACTTTTTAAACCTCTCAGATGTTGACAGTGAGTAGAAGCAGAAATAAGAGTTTTGGAAACACTATACAAACACTATTTTAATAAACAGTTATAAATGTTTTACTTAAAAGTATCTTTAAACATTTGCAAATAGAAAAATAATCATCCAGAAATGTATTTCCTGGTCCTGTTGATGGGTGAGGCAGGCAGAAATCAGGAGATGATTGAGGAGCCGGAATAACAGCATATGCAGACCTGGCCCAGAAGCAGTCCAGAGACATTCTGCAGAGCCACAGGGACTGAAGATGGTGGCAAGTTCTAGGAAAAAGATGAAGCAGTTAACTTAAGAGCAGCAGATCAATTCCAGTTTATTGAGTTCTGTACGTGTGCTATATGTATGCAATATTTTCTATATTTATGATCAAATTGACTTAGACACTGAAAGTGTTATGTGCTATAATTAAAATTTTCATTCCAGACCTGAGTTAAAAAAAATAAGAAGCCAGGCGTGGTGGTGCACGCTTGTAATCCCAGTACTTGGGAGTCTGAGACTGGAGGATCCGTGTTTGTGGCCAGCCTCAGCTACTTAGTGAGGCCTCCGCAACTTAGTGAGACCCTGTTTCAAAACAAAGAATAAAAATAGGGCTGGGGGTGTAGCTCAGAGATACAATGTCCCTGGGTTCAATCCGCAAAAAAAAAAAGAAAAAAAAGAGAATAGTTTTTATAAGTAAGGGAAAATTCGGATATTTAAAATGATTATTTAAAATAATTTCAGAAACAGAAAAATCTTTTTCAACAGTATAAAATGAAAAAGAATTAGATTGTAAGTCACATGTTTGGTAAGGCAGAAGATCTTAAATATGTTTAGCTAAAATACTAGAAGTTATTGCGATATTGTTAATTTTTAAATGGTGTTATGATTAATTTATTTCAATATATTTTTCAGTTTTTAGATGAGATTTTTTTTTACTTTGAAAACTTAAAAAAGAAGTTTCTATTTCTTTGAGGACTAGCTTAGATATTATATTAAGAGTAAGCTGTAGCTTGGCATGGTGGTGCACACCTGTAATCCCAGTACTTGGATCAGAAGAATTGTGGGTTCAAGGGCAGCCTCAGCAATTTAGCAAGACCTTCCCTTAGCAACTTAATGAGACCCTGCTTCAAAATAAAGAAAAATAAAAAGGGCTGGGGGTGTAATTCAGAGATAAAGTGCCTCTAGGTTCAATATCCATTCCCCCCAGAAAAAAGTGTCAGTGGACTAAACTGTTCTTGTACCCACGGTGGGAAGCCATGTCACCCTACAGAATTGTGACAAGATGGGGTCTGTTTCACTTGATATTCTTAACTTCTTGATCTAGAAAACTATAGATACAACAACAAAAGATTTTGCTGTTCTTGAATTGTGCAGTTGTCCTATTGTTACAGAAAAAAATTGGTGATACTGATTGTGGGCCAAATTATAAAATCTCTCTCAGCCTCCCTCTCCATCCTGCTCTGTGTTCCTGCTTTCAAATTTTGGTGGTATTTAAATTCACATTTGCCAAATTGTCTTTATAAGTCTGCACTTGCCAAAGATAGAGGCAATACTTTAAGTTAGAGACAGTGTCTCTAAAGAACAGTGAGGTGCCATGTTGACTTGAGAGCCTTGTCACAGATAAAAACACTCCCCTGCATGGCTGGATGAATGTAATGGCCTGATGGTTGAAAAGAAATTCTTAAAATTGAATTGGTTTTAGGGCCACCTTCACTCATAAAGCAACATTAGGCCACTTTTGATACTTGTTGGAAATTTCTTTCCCCCAAATGAATTTCATTAAATTAATCTAAAAAGATTTAGAAGAAAATTATCCTTCCTTCATTAACTCTTCAGTTTTTCTTTTTCCTTTGGATTGGGAATTGAACCCAGGGCGTTCTACCTCTGAGCTATACTTCCAGCCCTTTATATTTTTTGTTCTGAAACAGGGCCTCTCTAGGTTGCTGAGGACCTCTCTAAACTGCTGAGGCTGTCTTCAAACCTGTGATCTTCCTGTCTCAGCTTCCCAAGTACTGGGATTACAGATATATGCCACCATGCCACGCCTCCTCAGTCTTTATTTTTCTTACCCTCAATTTTCTCATCATATATATTTGCATGTGTACACACATGCACACATGCACACACACACACACACACACACACACACACACACAAGCCCAGTCCCATGTACACACACGTACCATGCACAAGCACACCCCTTTCGGTAACTGGCTTATCATTTAAAAAACAACTACTTCCTAATTCTCTCAGCTCCATATTGTCCATTTCTAAGCCTACCCCCAGACTATCCCTTACAAACCATTTTTCCTTAAAAGTGGGGATTCTTTACCAAACTGCTTGTCCATCTCTCCTGACTTGTCTGAAATGATGTAATTGTTTTTCAGACTGTTTATCTCTCGGTGTCGATTGGCAGTTCTCCTGATGATATACTTTCCTTTAGCACTGCAGTGCTTGCTCGTCTAGTACTCCCTGATCCTCAGGGCCAGGAGACCCCCCCCCCACACACACACACTTGCCACTCCCACTTTCAGACCTTTGGCTGCGCCTTATGGCACACACCTCAAACTTGCTGGTGCTCATGCCGTTGATTTAGTGCTTGTCCTCATGGGTACTTACTGTTATCTTGACCTGAGTTTATTTGGAGACTTCAGAACAAGAGCTGTGTTTTGTCATGCACTCTCTTCCCTTTCACTATGTTCTGTGATTTTGGTATCTATGTTAATGCCTCTAATAATAATGTTTTTCCTAATATTGATATTTCAGTGTTTTCTCAATTAATTCAATCACTCATCAGCATAAACATAACTGAGATATTATCATTCAGAATGGCTCATCTCCAACCTCTCTCTGTTTGGTACTAAGGATTGAACCCAGGGACATTGTACCTGTCAGCTACATTCCCAGCCCTTTTTTTTTTTCGGTACTGGGGATTGAACCCAGGGGCATTCTACCTCCAAGTTATACCCCCAGCCCTATTTTTTATTCTTTATTTTGAAACAGGGTCTCACTAAGTTACAGAGGGCCTCACTAAGTAGCTGAGGCTGGCTGTGAACCTGCGATCCTCCTGTCTCAGCCTCCCAAGTACTGGGATTACAAGCGTGCGCCACCACGCCCAGCTCCCGCCCTTTTTAATTTTTTTTTTTGAAACAGGGTCTCCCTAAGTCACTAAGGTTGACCTCAAACCTGAACTCCTCCTGTTTCAGCCTCCCAAGTACTGGGATTACAGATAAGGGCCACCACAACTGTCTTCAACATCTTTCTCTAAGTACCTTTCTCATACACTAACTTCTCTACAAATACATTTTCATCCCTTTTTTGATTGGTGATTTCTTATCCCAAATAAAAATGTTTATAAATTCATAAGTAAGTGGCTATGTTTTTAATTCTTAATTTATAATTCTTGCACTCTCTTTAAAAGTCATCTTGGTAGAGTAAAAATTACTCAGTTGGACTACATCACACTATGCCTTTAGATTTTAATCATAGTAATACTTGCATTCTTCTTGCAAGTCAATGGATCAATACTTCATTCTGTATATATTTTGTTAAAGATGAACATTAACATCTAGAATTCTATGCACCATTTAGAAAGTTAAATAATCACAACACTGTTCATTAACTCTTAAAATAGGATAGATGATAATCTATTTTTCCAATTTTGTTTGACTTTAATAGTGATCTCTAAACCTTTAATACCATAAAATACCAAGTACGTCCTTATGTAACATTGAAAAAATATATAGGGGCATGTAAATGTCAAAATTATCTACATTAAGTAGCTTCATTCATTTAATACTTGTATTATTTTATTATCAGAAGCTTCTAAAGAGGTACACTTCTAAAGAGGCATCTCCCAACATCTACCTTAAAGGTAAAATATATCACTACTATTTCTAGTAAGTGTTTATGACTGCTATTTTTTACAAATGTACTTTGTACCAGGTTCTTTACTTGCACCATGACTCATCCACTCAACAGTCTGAAAGGAAGCAATCCCTGTAGGGAACATGCACGAATTATAAGTCCCCCAAGCCACATGGGTGATGAGCTTGCTAAGACCAGATGTAGTGATTACAGAACATAGGCGTCTCTCTCTGTGCCACCTTGTAAAACTGATCCCCGGCTTTTTCATCAACTTAACATTTTCTGACTTTCCCTGGAGGTAATGACTTCTACAATCTATTACATATTGTGTAAATTGCTAGTCATTTTCTTTAGTCCTGCACTCACCTCATTAAAACTTTAAATTTAATCCCCCATCATAGAATTTTGACTTTTGGTAAATGTTACTCCTTCCCAATCTTTATCCTCATTCTTCATCTCTCTCACTCCCTTCCCCTCTACCATGTAAACATTTCTGAGAGTTCCAGGTCTTTGGGCACAGAAAGGACCTTTTTCGATAGTGGTATTTTCTTTTTAACGAGTTGTATTATGGAAGGCTTTATATCATATGTTCAACTAATTAATATTTTTACTTTGTAGGTAGAATTTGACTACTGACGTGGTTACCTTAATGCTTGAATGTTTATTCAGGATTACTGTATGTTATTAAGTCGATATTTTGAAAGTAACATTTTCTAGATAATTATTTATTTTATTGAACATTGATTAACATAATATAGGTAAATGCTTTCTCTCTATAAAAATCTTTATATTTATGCCATCTTTTATATTTTTAATATTTTTGTTTCCTCTCTTTTTTATGCATATACTTTTCAGTTATTTGTGTTTTTAACAATTAATTATAAGGAACTAGTGTTTCTTAATTTTACATTTTATTTATTCTTCTATTCATTTCTTTTTATACTTTCTTTATTACTCCATCATTTTTATAATATCTTGAATAAAATGCCTTTAGACTATCCAAACTTTCAGTCTTTTGTTTGTAATTATTTCAATCTGTAAACTTTTAATTTTAGTGATGCATAGACACATATATTATATAGTAATAGTATTGTCTTTTAGTCATAAATATTTTATAATTTTCATTATAGTTTCCTTTTCTAATGTTATTTAGAAGTATGGTTTTAAAATTCCATTTTTGATTGAGCTTTCTAAGAGCTTAATTCTAGTTTTAAGTAATTATAACTTGAAAAGAAAACTTCTGAATAATATTTAATATTTTTAAAATTTGCATTGTGGACTAATACATTCCTAATTTTTTAAATTAATCATATATATTTGAAAAGACTATGTGAATATGTATTTTTAAAAAATGTGTTCAGAGTTCTCTATGTGTGTGTGCAGATAGATCTATTAGCATAAATCTCAAATTTATTATTCAAGCCTGCCATTTATCAAATTTGCTTATTCTTTATTTTTTTACTATTTTGAACATTTTAAATGCAAACAGATTCAGAAATTAGCTATATTTTACTATGAATTTTTGCCTTATTTTCATGTAACCACTGTTGTTCCCAATAATACTTTTTCCTTTAAGGTCCATTCAGTCTGTGGTCATAATTGCTACATCAGTTAGTCTTTGCTTTTTCTCTCCCTCTTCTTGTGTGTGTGTTTGTGTGTTGAAAATATTGTTAAACTTTCTTCTATAAATTTTGCTTTTCTGTGTTTTTCCCCAAGGTGGGAATTGCTCCTATTAAAGGGGAGTATAATATTTTTATAGCTATTATGATATTGAATATATTTGCATTATTTTATTAAGTGCTCATATATTGAAATTTTTATCCTACTTTTATTAAATTATAAAGTAAAATCTTTTTAATTATCCTGAACAGTACAAAGGCACATAACAATAAATCCAAGCAATTCCCCACCGAATTTCTTCTTTCTTTTTATTGTTGTCTAGTACTTTAATTTTTTTATTAACCCCTGAAAAAACAAATTATTGTTATTATTCCTGTTTATATAGTCAATATTTATTTAGAATTACCAATTAGGCTTTCCTAGGACTTCAATTGATTTCTTAACAAATTTCATTCTTAATATTTCTTTTAGTGTCATGAAAATTATAACTCATAGTTTTTTTCTGAAAATATCTTTATTTTCCTCTAATAACCATAACTGGATCTTATGTTCTAGTTTGAGAATTTTCCCTCAATATTTGAAATAATTTGACTTCTAGCATCTTTTAATCTATAAGAATTATGTTTATTATGTTTTCATCTAAACTTTCACGAACCCAAACCATAAAATTTGATTTTTTTCTGACTGCATTTGTTTTTAGATTATACTGCTTCAAAGACAGAGATAGCCAACTCAAAATTAGCTATATTTTTTATATATTCTCATTTCTGCAATGCCTGTTGTTTACTGTTTCTTAAAGACATAACTACATCTTTTTAAAGTCATGACGCTAAGGAGTTGAATATACGTCCTGGTCTCTGCTTTCTGCAGTCTGCTTGGTGCTAATATTCCACAGCTCCATTACAGTGCAGTAGTCTTGCAACTGCAGGTCACTCTGCATTCCTCCCCTCCCCCACACAAAGGGTTTCTACTCTAGTCGCTGTGTATGTTACATTACTTCCGCATATGTTAGAAAGGATACTTAATTTTATATTAAATTCTGGGTTGAGATTGTTTTTCTTTCATCACCATTTCTTGACCTTCATAGTTGATGGTCAAAGTCCGTGTTTCGTTCAATCGGTGTTTCCTTGCATGTGTACCTTCTACTGTTCCCCGGCTGCTTTCAAGGATTGTTTCTTCACCTTTGGTTATTAGCAGTTTGTCTATGCTATGTCTAGGCATGGTTTATATGTTTGCTGTCAGGATATCTTAATCCTTTAGAATGTGTCAAATCATGGCTTCCACCAAATTTGGAAAATTTTAAACCAATGTTTATTCAAATACTTTTTTCTGACCCATTCTCTCTTCTCTCTCTGGAATTCTAATTAGCTATTTGTCTCACAGACCCAAGGTTCTGTTCTGTGTTTAAGTGTCTCTTTTTAATTTGTCATCCTGTATATTCTTCTGTTTAGATAATCTCTACTGATTCTTCTTCAAATTTACTTTTTGCTCTATAATTTCTAATTTTGCTATTAAGCGTATATAGCGAATTTTTAAATTAGAATACATTGTATTTTCCAAAATGTTCCATTTTGTTCTTGCATCAGTTTCCCAGGGCTCCCATAACAAATGACCACAAACTGGGTGGTTTAAAACAGCAGAAATTCATTCTTTCCCAATTATAGAGGAGAGAGCTGCAGTCAAGGGTCGGCAGGACTGTGCTCCCTCCAGAGCTCCAGGAGAAGGTCCTGTCTGGCCTCTCCTGGCTTCTGGTGATTACAGGCAGTCCTTGGGCATGGTAACTAAGCACCATTCTCTACCTCCACCTTCCCATCCATTCTTCTCTCTTCTTTTTTGTGTCTCTGAGTTTTTCTTTATAAGGATACAAGCAATTACACCCTAATCCGGTTTGACCTCATTTTACCTAATTACATCTGCAAAAGCCATATTTCACACTCACAATACTGAGGGTTGAGACTTTACCTTATCTTTTTTTGGGAGGGGGGCACAATTAAATATACAACCACTTTTATCTTTTCTATTTTCTACTGAGAATTTATCTTTTCATTGGTTACATTTTTTCCTTTACCTTACTGAGCATAGTTATAATAGCTGTGTTAAAATCTTCCTCTTTTAGGAACAACCATGTCACCTCAGGGTTTCCCTGTTGACTCTCTTTTCCCTTAGAAGAATGAAGCACAGCTTCTGAGTTTTTGGCATCTCGAGTAGTTTTGAATTATATTCATTGTATTTTGAGTTAGCTTGTAGAATCTCTGTATTCTGTTGGAGTCCCTCAAAGATGTTATGCTTCTGTTCTAGCGTGTGGTTGACATAGTTAAACACAGAGAACACTCTCTTCTACCTGCTGTGGGTGGCGGCTTGGATATTAGTTTAGTTTGAAATTTTGCATTAGCTGGCCTCTGGCATCTCTCTCTCTCTCTCTCTCTCTCTCTCTCTCTCTCTCTCTCTTTGTGGTACTGGGGTTTGAACCCAGAAGCATTCTACCTCTGAGCTACATCCCCAACCCTTTTTATTTTTTGTTCAGAAACAGGGTCTTGCTAGGTTGCTGAGGGCCTTGCTAAGTTGCTGAGGCTGTCCTAGAACCTACGATCCTCCTGTCACAGCCTCCCAAGTAATGGGATCACAGATGTGCACCACCATACTTGGCTCAGCTGGATTGTTTACAGGCTGCTTCTTTCATGTTGGACCCATTGGCCAGCCTCTAGGGCAGAGTTTACATACCAAACTGTGGCTCCCCTTTCCTGAGTCTCTCTTGTTCCAATTTTCCCCAAGTTACAAAGTCAGGGCTCACCCTTTGACAGATTCTATTTCCAATTTTCTGCTCTCATCCAATATAGGCCTACTCTTGCTTAAGCTTCAAACCCATAGGGTAGTTATTTTATAGTATTCTGCCCAGAGTTTATACCAATACCTAGCTGCAGGACAGTCTGTCCAAAGGACACTTGCTCCGCTGAATCAAAAGTAAAACTTAGCAATGTCTAGTAGATATATCTTGAACCTTTGCATTCTAGGCTTGAAGTCTTAAAGTCTTGTTTATATTTCTTAAGTTTATATGTCTCCATAATGCATTCTAGGTAAACTTAATAATTCTATATTTTAATTTATCAATTATCTATTCAGGTTGACAGTTGTGTTTTCTCCAATGGGATAGATTGAGCTAACATGAGCAACATTCAACTTCTAAACATATAGACATTCTGAATCATATACTTAATTAAAAAAATATAGCTCAACATTGTAAAGTTCACATCAAGTGAATTGGCATATTTTTCTAAAGACAATTGAAGAAAATCAAACTCGACTTCATGCTAAACATGATTTAGTTTCTTTTTCTCTAAATGTGATTGTATATTTTATAAATTATATTTTTGCCTTTTACTATTTTATTAATGGCATTTTGTGTTTGTTTTTAGAGTGGAATTATTTTTCCCTTTCCATTTACATTAGTGAGCAGAAAAGAAAGAAGAAATTTATGAAATATAGTAACTCAGGAAATTAATGAAGATCATAATCCTTTTGAGGAGGGCAATAATGGATTCACCTATAGTTTTTATTTCATTCATTATATCACTTTTGGGGAATATTCTTTTTTGTTCCCTGAGAAGATTTCTTTTATCTTTCCAGTATTATATTCTTAATTTTCTATATCCATACCCACACCCCAAACCGTGTAAGGTAGCATAATTTATTTTTGTAAATTGCTTTAAAAATCATTATCATCTGACTAATTTTATTGTCTGTAAAATTTGCTTTGACTCTAGTCACATTTACATGGTTACATTTACCACAGATAAAACTCCATTTCCTGTATCTCTGACCAAACACCAGTCTCAGCCAAAGTCGCCTGCGTCTGCCCATATAAATCACTTCAGAAATTAGAGTCAGCATTCCTCACAGAACATGGATTCATTTTTGTCCAGACAAAATAAATCATAAAGAAAAGCCACAAAGTTAGGAATGCAGCTGGATTTTCATTAAGCTCCTTCCATTAATGTAGTTTAATGCTTCAAATTCATAATAAAAATATTGTAAAGTGATGTCCATCTTAATCATTTTATCTTTTTCTCTTCCCTTCTCATCCGCTTATACTGTTTACCCACAAGGTTTTTCTCCCTTTCTTTTCAGGATCTCTGTGATTTTATTTGCTGCTTAACTTCATTTATGGTTTTTAGGTTCCTTGATAGAGCCTTGTTGCAAGTTAACAAGTGTTTGGGCTATTTTGGTGTAAAAGAGGATGGAGTCTGGATTCAGTAACATAACATCCACCTTTCAGCCACTACCATATTTATTCATGCTTTTAATATTCATTAATTCATTTAACATTCATAGAGTGCCTACCATGAGTCGCAGACTTGATAGTGACAAATGTTAGGTTTTCTGCTCTTAATCGCACAGTTGGATGATGGAGACAAATATTGATATATTAGAGATAAGTGCTGAAAACAAGTAAACACATGGGAAGCACACTGTCCCATACTACTGCCAACTGAGAGCCTAGTGCAGACCTAACACAGACAGAGGGCTGTCAGGAATCATTCTTCATATCACCGAACTTATCACTTATTAGCTGCTCAAATTCTGTTTTTTTATTGTCTAGAAATTATGTAAATTGTTTTCTCTATATGTTTGAAATGTAAGGATGATTGTTCCTCATTATAAATTTTTAAACTTGTCCCAGCAGTGTAAACAGCATAAAAGGTGAAAAGTGGGAATGTCATATGTCACAGCGCATCAGGGTAATGAGATGTCTAACACAGACTCATGGACACACGGCCTGGCAAGCGTTTCTTCATATTCATGTTCTTGATAATTTCACATTTATAATACAATGTTAAGCAAGGAAAACTATTCCTTTCGGTAGAATCATGGGTCAACTCAAGGTAAACCATTATTCTATAAAAACATGGTTCCAAATAATCTAATTAGGTCTTGTAACCACATTTCTAAGGGCTACTGTTCTGTTATTGTGTGTAAAATATAGGAACCCTTCCCAATAAAGCAAAAATGAGGAACACTGATATGAAATCTACAGGAGTAAGCTAACAATTTTCCAGACAACAGAGTTATATATTTTGCATTATTGTTCTGAAGACCTACAGACTGATTACTTGGGACTGCTTTTTTTTTTTTTTTGCCCTTCCTAGCAGAGCTGCAGATTTAATTTTAGCAGTATGAGAAATACGAAGCTAGGGAATTTAATAATTGTTTCACTAGGTAAGGGATGAAGTAAATTCCATTGCCTTTCGTTTGATTACAATCTTCCCTGCTGGTTTAATTAAAAACATCCATGTGAGGAAGAAGAAACATGGTAGAGGACCTAATTGTTTTATTGTATTAGATATAGATGAGGAACAATGAAACCGAAAGGTTTAGAGTTGTAAAACTTAAATGCTTCATGTAAATCTAAAATGCAGACACAGGTCAGCTATAGACAAATGTCAAGACTAGATTCAAAATGCACTGCAGGCAGAAGAGCTGACATTTATCAGTCATCCATACATCAGTAACTAAAACAATTTTAGGGTTGTCTAGACAGGCATGTATTATTTCTTAAATTTAAATCTTTAGTAGAAGGACAGCAGCAGGCATAGTATCTATATTTAATTTCACACGAAATAGGAAGAAAAGCCTAAGAAATTTTTCAAAAGCAATTGCAGGGATATACATGTAGAAAAGTTTCCTTGTTGTTATTACATACCAAACAAGCTACATGATAAAATTACCCTTCTCAGTTACCACAACACAGGCCTGAAAATGGATACTAAATACTGGTATACAGGATTCAATTCTCCGATTTTGTCTTTTGGGTACTTTGCCAATTATGGATGATATTATAAAAAGGAAATAGTAATTTTTACAAGTTTTTGATCTTTTAAAAATTTTTTATTAAAGCAGAAAGTTATTTTTAAATGCTTATTTTGAAAATGGAAGAATTCAACAGCAGAAAATTAAATGTGCAAATATTATGAGAATATCATTAAATACCTTTTCCAAACACAAAGCCAGTAAAGGATTGTGAGAGATAACACACAGGATAACAGATAGTAGAGTTGTAAATTAATTTTCAATCTTTCATAAAAATAAAATTGGATAGGGAATTTTATTTGAATGATTTTTGAAACTATCAAAATGAAATATACTTTGGATAGGCTCATCTGTAAAATAACAACTATAAAACATTTCTAAATGAAAATATTGGTCTAAAAAATAAAGAGAAAGAAAAACAAAAACAAAAACACAAGCAAAATAAATGTCAACACATTAGTTGCTAGACTATTTTGGAGTTTTATTCCTTTTTATCTATTGCCATTTTATTTATTTTTTATATGTAACTAGTTTTTAATAGTACAATTTTATTGTTGGATAATTTTTGCTTGCATTAATATACCTTTCTAGATGTAGCCATCTAGTCCATAAATTATAAATTTTCATCCTTGTCTACCATGAGTAATCTATAGCTGATACTGCTTTTCAGTATTTACATTCATTTAAAAATTTTATTTTTTCACTTTATTTTTAAAATTTATGATATTTAAAGTCATTCTCAGTTTGAGTCCAGCAATTTTTTAAAAACTATCCATGATCCTGGTTTTCTAGCAATGATTTATTTTCAAGTACCTTTTTGTGTTGAGAAATCATGGTATTTTAATGCCATCCATTCTTTAGCTCTCCAGGAAGTGCATTTCTCACCCTCCCCCCAGCACACACCCCACATATACATCTTTGTGATGAACATTATTGTGCTAAATATATTACATGGTGCAGATTACTTCAGTCCACTGCTTCTAGATCTTATAGCCGTAAATCACATCTTTTAAATATTTATAACATCCCCGTGAACACTTAAAGGGAGAAAGCCAAAATAAAATTTTTCATTTGCTCCTAGAGTAAAAATGTCTGTGCTGGTTAAAAAAATACTACTGTTTTCCTTAAGAACTTAAATTATCCCCAGTAACTTCTACCTAACCATTGGTATTAAATGGGTTTGCTGGAATATCTAGATTTTTCCCTGCATAGCATCAAAATAATTCCTAATAGGTAGGTCCTTAATATAATCTAAGGATCTCCTTTAGCTTTTTATTTTTGTTTTACCTGGAACTCCCTTTGACCTGAACAATTATCACACCCTTTATTTTCTTCAGACAAAATTTTAAGGGGCAAAATTCAGCCAAATACCCACACAACCAAACAAATCAATTCCCAATTCTATTTAAAATCCATGTTTTCCCATCTAAGACAAACTGCTGTATAGTTCAAATGTGTAAATATAAAGTTAGCTTTATATTACCGCTCACTGAAAACATCTAGCCAACAAAGAGGAGCAAGGGCCACTTTTTAACATTTAGAGAGAGAATAATCTTGTTTTAGGCAAACAATTGAAAACAAGGGCCTCCTAGTATATTTTTAAAATCCATCAAGATATCATAAACCAATTTGGGCTCATTTCCAAGAATTTTATAGCAAGCCTGCTTTGCTGCTTTTTATTATGAGACGGTGGGAATTTCTTACATTTTCTTCATCTTACGCCTGCTTTGCCACCAGTATCCACTAGGTGGAGATATAATTATATTTTTCTTAGTTTAGGACAACTTGAACATTTCTGATGCTCTATGGAAAAAATACTCATCTTCAAGATTTGAACATATATACTGTTTAATTGGTGTCATATGCTTTGATATCAATCTATACTTTCCCTGAATATTATTTTTGTATCAATGTACCTCTTTTCCCTTTGTTTTATTATTAAAGTAGAGATGATTGATTGCATTGGTATCATTTTTTATAATTTTCTCTTATAAATGGGAACATACAATTGAATGAATATTCTCAATTCCAGAGTATAGTTAAAGGTAATCCCCAGCATTATGCAGAGATGCTTTGAGACTAAGTACAGGTTGTTGGCAGGGATTTAATTGAAGGGGTTAGAGAAGAAGAGGTAGGAGATTTTCCCTTTTTCTCTAAGCCAGGTAAGAATGCTCCACTCATCTCTATAGCTGCCCGGAAGCAAAGGATTGAAAGCAAATGAAGTGGCCTCCAGATACTGATAGATCCCCTCTTCATAGAAATCAGCCTCTCTTCTCCTCCTTTCTTCTCTTCTTTCCTTTTTTCTCTTTCTTTCTCTTCTCTTTACTTCTCCTTTTGAAATTTGTGTTGCCTTGTCTGTTTGTTGTTCATCTTTCTCTATCAATCGGAGAGAGATATCTATCCTTACATGCGTTTTTTTATTAGAGTCTTATATAATGCAGTTTCATGTCACATGTACATATCATACCAACGTACAGAGTTTAGGACTTTACGACACAAAAGCAAGAAATAAAATCAGTGTTCCCTTTTAGGAGGACTCCCATTTATTTCTGTCTTTCACGTGGGTGCTTGTTTTATGGAACCATCTCTGCTAATTACATATTTCTACAAATCTAAGCATTAACTTCCTCCTTTCCTGCCTTTCAAGAGGATAAAATGTTTCCTGTGACTCTTGTTTCTAGTGCCGCCCTGGAAGCCCAGACCCTTAAAACTCTTTGGACAACGTATGGCAGAATATTCTTTTCTACATAAGAACAGAGTAAATTTAAAACAAAGGATCTATAGCCCATTGAGATGGCACACACCTGCTCGTAATCCCAGTACTTGGGAATCTAAGACATGAGGATCATAGGTTCAAGGCCAGCCTGGGCAACTTAGTGAGACCCTGTTTCAAAAATAAAAAGTAAAATAGGGCTCAGGGTGTAGCTCAGAGGTAGAGCACACCTGGGTTCAATCCCCAGTACCATAAATAAATATATAAATAAATAAATAGACAAATAAAGTAAAACAAAGGACTTACAGTAACCCTTTTAAATTTAGGAGAGGCCGATTTCAAGAGCTAGCTGAATGTGAAGTTCTGAGTTACCAGGCACAGTAACTATCACTTGTCTGGCATCTCTCACTCTCTTCCCAAAAAACACATTCCTAATGTTCAAGGATAAATAAAATAAATTGGGATCTTTCTGACAATATTACTTCTCTTCTACTGAGGTTTACTGAAATGAGGGAAATGAGGTGAATTTGTAGATTATGGTCCCTATATCCAAAATGGTTTTTAAACAAACAAACAAAAGCAACGAAAACTCTGGATCGCTTTACTTTAAAAAACTGTTTAGGCATATTGACTACAGTTGAGCCTATATAAATAAACCCTCCGACGTTGAATTTGGAAGACACATTACTCTCTCCCATTCTTTGTGGTTGTCTATGCCTATGGACTTTTAATTCTATATAACCATGATCACAGTGGCTTTAGCCATACTACAAGCAGTCTGTTTTTTTAAAAATAGCATTTAATATATTGAAAGTAAATGCACTATGCTCAGTGAAACACAAGCTTTTCCAATTTGAGTCTTTGACCAATCCCCGTTGTTAAAATCAGTGATATGATTGTCTTTATATTCTAAAAGCTTTTTAAGCCTCAAAAATTTAAGGCGAGTTAAAGTTTTTCAAAATTTCCAATTGTTTCCAGTTGGTATGATTATTGCAAAGATAATGTTTGATGGATTTAGGCTTTTCATTTAGTTTCTGGTTGGAATAGAGACAAATGTTACTGATTATAAAAATGTTACAGTCTATAACCAAACAAAATAAATCATAAAACCATAAATAGAGTCAGCCTTCACTTTTGCATGAAGACATAAATATCAACCACAATACACTGTTGTTCTTTAAAAGGGCAGATGCACGTACTTAATCATAAGCACTTCTTCACCATTTTCTTCTTCAATTTTTGGGCAGTCTTTTTAAGACATGCTAATAATTAAGGAAAATAACTGGATACTTAAATTTTGCTTACAATTTTGATGCTCAGAAATATCTTTTATATACTACTGCTAACGACTGTTCAGTATCGGTACCACCAGTATTGACACTGACCCACTACTGTGGTTGCCATGGTGCCCCTCTTCCTCAGAAATGATAAACTAAAAAAAAATGGTCCTTTTGTCTCCTTTAAAGGAACAAAAAATTATGAACTTCCAAATATCTTTTTCTCAACTCTTCCTTCTGCTATATGCTGATTTCCTACGTTACACAATCCCCCAACCCTGATTCTTTTCATGCTATATTTAAAAACATAGGAGTAATTAAAAATTGTAATACTAAATTTTCCCTGTGACTATTTACGATATCTGAGTCTAGAATAATTATCACTGCTAAATTATATTAGTTTGCTATTCAAGAACTTTTATGAGTTAGGTAGTTTCCATTCATAATCTCTGCTTATGAACTGAACTACGTGAACTGAAATTACTACATTACTTGCTAACGTGACCTCAAACAAATTATTTAAATGGTTCCTCAATTTTACCTGTAAAATTAAGAGGATATATCATCACTTTTAGTATTTAATTAATGCAAGAAGTCTTTAGAAATATGTATGGAACTCAAGTGTAAAATATTGCCTATTATAATTATTATGAATATATGGAGTCTAGTAATGTTTAGGCATTTCTTGGTAATGGTCAGTTTATTTTCAAATACTGTTTCATAGCATTTAGCACTCTTATGTTAGCATTTATTTCTCTCGTTAAGAAACAGGTTTTTTTTGTTTCTTTTTTAGAGGTATCAAAAATTATGGCTAAACAATAACATGACTCTCCCAAAGTTTTAAGTTTTATGCCTAAAATATAGCTTAGATTACAAAGATCAGTTTGTGATATATTCTCTTCCTCACCATATATTCTATATAAAAATCACTGTGCAATATAATAATGAAAATTATCTCTATTTATAATTAAGAGATAATACTACTACAATGATCACTATTTTTATAGAATGACCTTGAATGTATGAATATTTTTCACTTTGTTTTATTTTGAACCCCATAATAACTGTCTAAAGAAAGCATCATTAGTCCCAAACAAAAAAAAAAAAATAAGGCAATGGAGGCTTCAAGACTTAAATAACTTGCTAAGACTCACTTAGCAGGAAATAGTGGAACTGTGTCTGGGAGGCAGGTTTTCTATCTCCACAGCTCCCACTCCTAAATAGATCATTAGGACGTCAATGGACCTTCAAATTTTCTAGTCTAAATCGTTATTTATTCAATGAGAAAATGGAGGACAGAGAAGAAAAGGATCTAGACAATGTGAGAGAGAGGCAGATTCAGACTAGAACTCTTTTTTTTTTGTAATTTGTGACTCATTGTTCTTTCTCCTATATTGCAATATCCTGTAATGAGCATTTTCAATATTTTTTTCTGACAAAGTTTGAGAATGTCTGAAAAAGTTTAAAAAAAACAACATCTCAATATTTATAAAAATTATTACACAGTTGGCCTAATTCTAAGATTAGAAAATTCATTTCTTAGGCTGCCCTGTTAAGAAGGTGAGAACTTCATCACATAAGATCCTAAATTCTGTTATCTGTATAGCAGGGTAGCAAGTATTGTCTTAGGACAGCCTTTCTCTCAGTTGTCTCTCTCTCTCACAGAATCAGTCAGCAGCTCTAAATTCTGCTTTATATGGAGACCAGGGTTTTTGTTTTTGTTTTCCACAAACCCCAAGAGAATCTGGACTCTAAACCAGTGGAGGAGAGGCAGAGAAGGCAGGACTTAAGCGCTGGCGAACACAGCAATGATTCTCCATGAAGATGCACTGGTTTCCAATTACTGCATAGGAAGTAATTTCTAGACCCTGGGTACACGAACAGAGGAGAATCACATTTTCCTAGAGGTATCTTCATTTGGATGCCAAGTTTATACGCATAGCACTGAACTTAAAGTGATTACAATTGATCTCAATTTTCTGCCATGTGAATACACTAAGATTTTATCCATTTAACAACGGCTTTAAAGATAAATAACATCAGAAAGATAAAAGAGAAAAGTCCAGAAGAAGTAGCACAGACAGCCCTCTCAGATTGAGTTAAATGTCGCGCTCCACCAAACTTAGATTTCTTTCACATTCTTCATTCATATTCACTTGTTTGTTTAATAGTACATTAATGCGACCAAAATTTATTAAGAGTCTCACAAGTATCTAGCTCTGTGATAAATGTAATTAAGGATCAAACAAACAAACAAGCAAAAAAGGTATATAGCCTGCCCTCCAAGAAACTAGGAGAGAGAGAATGTAATTATAAGTAATTACAGAGTTGAGAGCCATGAAGATCATGAGAGCTCACTGCAACAAAACGGGTGTGTCCTCATGGAATGAATAATTAGAGAACAGTTCATGAAGGGGGAGGATTTTGGTTAACTAAAAAGAAAAAAAAGACTTTTTGGAGGTGGTGGCAAGGGCCTTTAAAGAAAAGATCAGAAAAGGGATGTTAGCATAAAGCAATGAAAAGACAGTAGAATCATGCAGCAACATACCCAGAGAAAAGATCAGAAAGAAGCTTTTTGCGTTCTGTTTTTAAACAAGTGATTGTATGCCTAGCAACTTACATATGTATACCCATGTGAGCAAGACATATGTAGAGGATGTCTGTTACAGCATTATTGAAATGTCCAATATTTGGGACACCTAAGTGTTCATGAGCAGTTAAAGTATGGTATCCCCATGCAATGACTACTGAGCAATTACTGAAACAAACAAGCTAACAAATGAAAGGAACAACAAAAATAAACCTGGTCTCCTTCACATGTACTTATGTGCTGTAGCCTTCATATAGTATCAGGTAGAAAAAGTAACACATGGAATGATGTGCATTGTAAACAATCCATTGTGTAAAACAATCAGCAGGATATAAATTTGTATGCCTAAATATGTTTAGGCTATCTCTAGAAGATCATACACTGATAGGAGTGAGTCTATCTGGGAAAGAGAGCTGGGCTGCTGATGGAAACGTGGGAGGAGGAGGTATTTCTCACCTAGTACCCTTTACTATATATTTTAATTTTATGTATATATTCAAGTATTTATAGCATATATTACTTAAAGTTTACCTAGAAACATTTTGAAATCTTAAATACAATGGGAAGAAAAATAAAGTATATACTAGTTGGAGGCTACAGTGTTGGGTTTTTTTTTCTTTTAATAGTAAATGTCCTGGGTATGCTCGAAGGCAAAAGTGGGGAGATGGATGGATGGTGAGGAAATGAAATAGAAGGTAAGTGAAAATTATAGGATTTAGGGCAGAAGTGGTGAGGCTGGGATCTTAGAAGACAAATGTCCTTTCTGTGAGGTGTCTAAATAGAGCCGCTGAATCACATATTTTGGACAGAAGCTGATGGGCCATTCTTTTGTTTGTTTGTATCAATAGCAGTGATTGGGGGAATGTGAGAGCTGAGCCATGAACCTGTCACACAGGGCGGGGCACGGTCCTCACCGTGAAGGCCCTGAGCATGGCAAGTGGCTTCAAGGTGATGGCTGGATGGTTGAGAGCTACCATTTAAAAACCACTTCCTTAGTTACCACTTCATTATAGAAAGATTTGTTCTGTGGCCAAATAGGCGATGGACTATGTGACTAAAGTGGGAGGGACCAGGAAGGAGATTTAGAAATATGCATGCTTGACACTTTTAAGGGTCTTGGGTTTCTGTTCATTCATTTGCTTGTTGGCCAACTGGGTGCACTGACAAAATCTGCCCACTTGATTTGTTTGTTGTAAAGAGAAGCTCAGGTGATATAGGGTCAATATGTTGGGAAAAAATATAAAATATCATTCGAAGACAAAATAAAAAGAAACACAGATGGAAAAGTTTTTGCTCGACTGTTATAGTATGTTATTTGAAATAAGTGGCACTGATGGCAAAGTTTGAAATTGGGCTGTGTCCTATCTACTCAATATGAGATACACTCTTTTTTATATTTAGAATAATTGTGGGTATTTCACTGCATACTTCAAGGATAGGAAAATGAAAAACAAAATTAAACCTTGTTTTACAGAAAGACTCATTTTTTCATCTAGGTTAAAATGATGATTGATACATATTTATTTATATCTTATTTTATTTTCTTGGTGGTATTAGGGAATGAACCCAGGGGCAGTTAACCTTTGAGCTACACCTCCAGCCCTATTTTATTATTTATTTTGAAGCAGGGTCTTGCTAAGTTACCACATACTGGCCTCTAACCTGTAATTCTACTATCTCAACCTCTCAAGTGCTTGAATCACAGGCATGTGCCATCAAGCCCTGCTTGAAATATATTTATTAAATAAATAACACTGCTAATGTTCAGAGGAAGGAATGCCAAGACCTTTACCCTCTTGTCTCCCCAAGTTGGGGAACCCTTTTAAATATAATGGAGAAAGCATAAAAACCTGCTCAACAATGAAATTTCAGTCCAGTGGCATGAATGCCAGTTTTAGTCATGGTTTCTGAAATTTTGGGAATAAGGAATAATAATCTTTGATTAAAGAACCAAGGACAAAGTAAAAAGAAAACCTTGTTGAGGTAGGACTTAACCTGGGACTAATTTTTCATATTCATATCCACAGTAGTCTATAGAAGCTTACCCACTCTAAAAGAGCAGAGAAGATGACATTTTGAAAATGGGAATATTGAAAAAATGTCTTGAAAAAGCACCAAAGGCGAAGACACCACGGTATCTCTATCATCTATCTATCTATCTATCATCTATCTATCATCTATTATCTATCATCTATCTATTATCTATCTATCCATCTATCTATCCATCTATCTATATCTATCTATCTATCTATCTATCTATCTATCTATCTATCTATCTTCCTTCTGCCCATCCATGTGTGTGTACACGTATATGAGTGATTAAGTAAAAAAAGAGGTAATTAGATAATCTCATCAGGGTAGAACCCCATGATTGCGTTATTGGTGGCTTTACAAGAAGTTGCACACATATACCCACATCTCACTGTTTTTTGCCAGGTAATGTCTTACACTGCCTCAGGACTCTGCAAGCCAGATGATATCTCCAGAGTCAGCCCTTCAACCCTGGACTTCCAGAACCATGAATGAAAATACTCCTTTTATTAATAAAGTAGCCTGCCTCAGATATTTGCTTACAGTAATGCCAAAATACAAAGGCACCATGGGATTGTGTTGGGTTATAATAGGGTTGATAAATTGAGAATATTGTAAATTGAAATGCATAGAATATATGTAATCTACCAAACATCATAGTTTAGCAACATAGTATTCTGTGAAGTATGGGCTCTTTCTCCTCAGGATCATATTGCTAACTGGCATCCGTGACCCACTGCCACTATTCAGCATCGAAATATTATCCTACCACATATCACAATCCCAGAAAAAGATCAAAACTCAAATATCCAAAGTACAGTTTCTACTGAACGCATATCACTTTTGCACCATTGTGAAGTCCAAAAATCATAAGTAGCGCCATTGCAAGTAGGGGACCTTCTGTATATGAAAAGTGACTATGTAAAGAAGTGTAAATATGTAAAGAAATGGCATTAGGACCTCAGACAAAGAGAAAAATACCTTGCTTTGCTTTTAGAAGATACAATAAAACTGAGGTACTAAGTAAAAAATAATTTCTTTCTCAAAGAGGAGGAATAAAGAGAGGGAAAGAAAGATGGATTGGGGCACGAGAGAAAACATTCTTTGGGAGATGGATTTAGGGTAAAGCCAGTGTAAAATCTGCTACAGTGGGCAAAGAATATAGTAACCAGATAATATTTTAACAATGGATGGTCTGAGGCTCTGTAGAAGAAGAATGGATCTCCTCCTTGTTAGAATTCTAACTACTTCTGGCTGAGCAGCCTCCCCAGTTGTCTACACTTACTGCTATTGGTATAATGTTGTGAGAGATAATTTTTTATTTATTAAGAGGCATGCATAGAGGCAGGGTCCCAAAGAATGGAGAATTTCCATTCTTCCCTGGGAATTTCAGGACATTTAAACAAGTTTTTTTTCAGTGGCTAAATAAGAGATGGATTACACTACCAAAGTGGGAGGGACTGAGATGGAGATTTAGAAATAAGCATGTTTGCCATGTGGAACTCATGGTTGGAAGATGAGTTCAGACTCAAGTGTCAACTGTGTTACAAGTAGTGCTTCTGTTACATATAATGTGGATTTGGTTCTCAGCCAGTTAATTTATTTTTAGTGTTTTCATAATGCCCTCCCCCACCCACCCCCGCCAAAGTCTTTTAGATTTTTAGGAAAAAAGTAATGAGTCAAGTGGAACTTGACAATTGCAGTCAAAAACCTAGACTTTAAGATGATGAAAAAATAGCATCTCTTATGTTTGTATGACTTTGAACCTCACTATGATGTATACATACAAGGCACTAGTGAAATAATATTTAAAAATCACACTTCTGAAGAAGCTCCTTGTGTGGGTGCATCTCAATCTGTACACGCTTTCTCCTACCCACTCTAAGCAGTTGGTTTCTCCCAGAAGTGGACTCTGAGGCAAAGCTTCCAACAGAAGTGGTTGATTTAGAAAGTGTGGGGAACACGGTGAGGAAGTGAGCCTAATCCCTCTAGGAAATTGAGAAATGTACTCTTCTCTGAATTATCCCACCCAAAGGCAAGTGAGCAGGGGGATTTATACCCAACTCTCAACAATAATTTCTGGAAGGATCCCGAGGGTTGATACAGACTCTCCCCCCCCCCCAGCATGCTTTATATGCGCCAAGTAGCCAGACAAAATTCCCACAGTGTGTACTCAGAATCAGCAAGGGCTGCAGGATGGATCCAGGAAACGGACGACAATGGCTCAGGAACTAAACAGGCAAAGCGATACCTCTCCATTTGCCTAAGGCTCAGAAGGAAAGAGGCCAGAAACCAGTAGACTTGTCTTCTCAGGCTGCCTACTATATTAAAGAACTTTGAAATTGCTGTGGTATTATTATACTATTGTAATGCATACTAATAATAGTTTAGTTAGTTGACTTGATTTTCAGATTCCCTTCAATAATGATCGTGATTGTGTCCTGCCACACAACGAGAGGCTACTGTTTATAGGTACTATTCTAAATTTTTATGCCAGGTAATTTATTTAATCTTTGTATCCATATAGCAATATATTGTCACTGTACTCAGTTTTAGAAGAGAAGGCGAATGCTTAGGAAGGTATGGAAAGTACTCCAGGATACATAGCAGCAAAACCTGGTTGTGAAGACAAACAACAAGGTCATTGTCCATTCTACTTTTAAAAGAATACTACTTTTTAAAAGACTGAGATATATGTGAGCTACATAAGAGAGAATTTCCAAAAACATATTTTTCAGAATATTAGTAGGCATTAAATGTTAGGGCATAAACATTGGAAACCAAAGAAATTAGGGACAGGGGAGATTAAACAATTTTGTTTTCGTTAGAATCTATTTTTAAAATTTTAATTTACTTTACTTCAGAGTGTTTTCACTTTTTTAATGCGTTAAAATATATTGTGAATACCTCCGACAAAGGTAGCATACCTATTTCCCAAAATTTTTTGATGGGGACTCAGTTTTCAGATAACACCTTCTAAGTGGCGAGAATGAATCCTGTGATATTTTATACCAGATATCTTCCCCACAGATAAATACTGTTCAAGTTAATTTGCTAACAACTTTGGTGTTTTAAGCTTTCTAAATTAAATAGTGCTAGGTTAAACATTGCAAATATTTATGTTTTTCCTCTTAGAAATTATGTCAGGTGAACACATGGCTGAAGGTAATTATAAAATGTTGGAGCTATGCTCGTCTGAGAATCTATTTAGCGATTAGGGCCACAAACGGCCTTCTATTATTTTTCTCACTTGCAATTATTCATAATTTCAAACCTGTCTTGGCCAGATCAACTAAATTCCCCTTGAAAAATGAAGAAGGAAGTTCGTCTCACTCAGTCACAGTCCAGAAGGAATTCCCCGATTTCAAGGACCCACATAACTCTACTTCATCTTAGGTCCACACCATACTTATCGTTTGGTAAATTGACTTCTTACTATCTCTTATTTTAAAATTCAAGTTAATACAGTCCTACAGTGAATTTTCAGTTACTTCTGAATTCTCTTGAATGACTGAGAAGTCTTCCAAATCACAATAAAATATTTTTAGGGCCTTTTATTCTCTCTTCTGGACTTCAGTGACACTATGAAGTTTCACATAATTTCTAGTCTGCATCTCATCAAATACTGGCAAAATTTATTCAATTCAAATTAAATAGATGTAGCACAGCGTAATCTTTCTCTATTAAATATGTCACTTTTTGCAATTGTTTCTTAATATCCCTCACAGCTTCCATCTAAGATTAGCACTTTCTTTGCTGCCAGAGTTTCACTAACCTACTGAATTATTCACTGAAGCATAACCTTCAGCTATCAGGTCAGAAAGACCTTGATTATGGCAGGAAGTGAACTGTATAAACCATTTTTCTTTAAAAGAAAATTTCTCAGTATAGCAAAGTCTGAAATGAGATAAGTATTAAATGTGTGTAAAAATTAAGTTCATAATTGATAGGAATTTAGCCAACTGTGACATCCCTGCATTTTGTTTATTATAATGTATAATGCCATCTTAACTACCGCAAAGCCCATAAAAACATGTGCATCGCCACAGTGCTTATTAATCTAAGGAGATCCCAGCCTGGATGTTCATGCAACAGACAGAATTGTCCAGAGTTAAATTATATGGTGTTTTACACAGCCTCTGCATATTCAGATGACATTTTTAAAAAGTGCATGTCCTCTTCACTTCCTATTCACTTTTGTTTCTTTCACCATAGCTTTGTTTTAGTGTCACATAGCACTAGAGTTCATGGTAAAGTCAGCCATTCACCATGAGCCTCCCTGCAGCAAATTCTATTAGTAGCGTCCCCTGCTTTATCTCAATTCAGTGTTGAAAGGTCATTAGAATACCGGCTGAGGAGAAAACATGCTTGGAACACCTTTGCTAGTGTTGAAATCAGAAAACTCACCACTCACAAATCAGCCACTTCATGACCAATCCACTGGGTACCGATAACTGGAGTGCAACATTGGTGCACAACAGGGCGTATGCCCTATTTTCCAACCAGTTAAGAAGAAATGCACAGAGACAAATTCTGCTCTACCTTTATCTACATTTATTCCATAAGCCATTGAGAAAGATTTTCTTTCCTCTACAATATATTTGACCTCAGACACCATTTGTATGATTTTCCAAATACTCATGTGGAGCATATATATTTTAAATACCAGTCTGCTTATTAATGTTAGGCTTATTTTACCATTACCAGTGTTGTAAAACTCAACACAACTAGTGAGAGATGATGAATTATTAAAGAGTGTGCTTTGATCAGATTTTCTACATAGATTTGCTGTTTAGATGGAGGCAATAAACTAAGAAATATTTTTTCCATGAATCAATGTAAGTGGTATAGACAACATTAACTATTTTCTTTTAATGCTGCCCACCCTCCCCCAATGAAAGTACCAATTTTGTTCTCCTCTAAAATTTTAATCTGATTGAATTATTATTTAAAAGTCTTTTTATAAGCACTTAGGGAAGTCCCAAATATGCAGGTGAAATGATAAATTACTCAGAGCAGTCACTGGGAGAGAAAGATCCAAGAAAAGTGCTGGTAAGGAGAAAATTGTGAAAACATCTTTTCCTTAAGAAACAAAGAGGGAGAAAGGGAAGATGGCAACAAAGTAAGGACCCTTACAGGAGCCTGTCTCTAACTCATCTCGGGGGGCTCCAAACTGAGCAGCAGTCCACATCCCAGATTACCTTCATGGGAGGTGGGAATTAAAGACAGAGGAACTCAAAATACCTATAAGGCCACCTTTAAACACCTGGACTGAAAAAGGGTGAAAAAAGCAACAAAACAGAGATGGGAGAATAATAGCATGCCCCGTGGACTGGTGGAAACTTTGGAAGATCCAAAAAATCTTGTAATCAGTAACCGAGACCTACTTCCCAGACACTGAGATCATCAGCCACAGAATCACACAGCCCCACGAGGACAGGACAGAGAAGAACAACCACATCCACGTTCCATTCTGTCCCTCCCAATCCCCATTCACCGAGTGCCCAGTGGCAGAGGTGAGTGCATGAACCCCAGGGAGGTGAGTACAGTCGCCTCATGGGGTAACTGAAAAGAGACCATAAAAAGGGTGTGGGAATACATGCAGACTGTGGCAGCACTCTGCACATAAAACTCTGAGGAATAGACCAGGTTTGAAAGCTACAAACCAACCCAGCTTTCTCTGTGGAGACCCCAGAGTCCTGCATTTGCCTTGGGACAGACCCTGTGCCTGGGGCCCATCACTCGGTGCCCACGCAGAGAGAGACACCGGGCCAGGGTCTCACTACAGAAAACCATAGCATTGGGAATGCAAACTGACATCTTTGCTATAGGTTTCCAAGCAAGCAAGAATGCTTGGAACATGCTTGAGAAACCACTGTAATAAGTGGACCTTAATCAGCTCAAAGTATCCACTCAGACCCAAGAGGGCAGCAGAGGCCAAGTGCAAAAGTTTTTTATTATTATATTTGTGTTTTTTCTTCTTCTTCACCTTTTTGTTCTATATGTTGACTTTTGCTGCTGCTCTGTACTTGAACCAGAGCTTTGGAACAGCTTTTAGATATCTTCTAAGCAAGCCTCAAATGAAGAAAAAACAAAACAAAAAACATCAAAGAAACATCCAAAGCCACAAGGGTAATCAGCTCTCTTCCAACAAGGAAATTTTTCTCATTCCCGATTAAGCAACTCTTAAGAATCCTTTTTATTTTTTATTTTTTCCTCTTTTCCTCTTCCTCTCCTCTTGTGGGTTTACATGTGAGAGATTGTTTGTGTTCTGTTTTGTCTGTTAGACTTCTAGTGAACCTGTCTATCAGTGCCTTGTATTAAATCCATTTCCTATCACTATACTTAAATATTCTACAGTGGCTACTAGAATTCTCCTTTATTTTCACTATATCTAATCTTTACTATATATTGTATAACTCTTTTCAAACTCTTATTCTACTTGATTCTATTTTCTACTTTACCCTATTCTTGCATCCCTGACTCTAGCTCTTTCCTCCTCACTCACCCTTCACCATTGAATACAATATAATTTTCCCTTGTATAAATCAGCTGACTCCTCTAAACCCATACTGCTGAGGTTGGATCAGATAGATGAACCAACATGAAGGACTACCAAACACTAAGGACAAACTAATTACAGCTGACATAGCTGCCCAGCACCTCACACTTTGAAGTTTAAAAATGCACAAGACACAAACTGCTAAGCCCAAATCTCGGAGACCACTCCTTTTATGGAGGCAACAGACAGGTCCCTGGACTTTAACACTTGGAACCCATCAACACCACAATTTCAGCAGGCAGACAGATCCCTGGAGTAACTGCAACCCCGTAGTGGCGATCTACAGGGAGAACAGCAGAGGGGTGATACAGGACACAGACCTCAAAGTCAGCATTAAAGGGTGAAAAATACTCAACCGAAGGCTGTGAATGCCCATATGGCAGAGGCTATTCACTTTTGAGGCACACTTTGAAGTAAATATCTACCTCCAAAATAAGATATTATAAAGGGAGAGAGATTAGACATAGGAAACCCACAGAGTGAGAGAGAGCCATCAAAAGCAACAAAGATATAAACCTAAGAAACCTGAAATCATTAAAGAGAAGAATAGCAAGAAAACAATGAGTCCCCACAATCTCACAAAAACAGAATCCACAAACATAGAGTTGAAGAGAATGCCAGAAGAATTCCAAACTTTAATAGTAGAAATGATACAGGATTTCAGAAAACGTTCAGAGAGAGCCTGAAAGAAATGAAAGATCAAATCAACAAAGAATCTGATACCCTGTACAGGAATCAAAAAGAAGCTCTCAAGGAAGTGAAAGATGCAATAATTTAAATAAAGACATCAATACAAACCATCAACAGTAGACTAGACCACATGGAAAATAGAATCTCACTCTTAGAAGATGAACACTTAAAAAATGAATGCATAGTATATAATTTAGAAAAATCAATTCGACAGCATGAGTTGGACATCCAAGAGATATGGGCCAATTTTAAAAGAGTAACCTAAGAATAATAGGCATAGAAGAGGGCTTAGAAACTGAAACCAAAGGAATCAAAAATATTTTCAGAGAAATAATATCAGAAAAATTTCCAAGCATAGAAAATGAGGTCAACACAACAGGTACAGGAAACTTATAGAACCCTCCTTAGAGCCGGGAGTGGTGGCACACTTGTAATCCCAGTACTTGGGAGGCTGAGACTGGAAGATCTGGGTTCGCAGCCAGCCTCAGCTACTTAGTGAGGCCCTCTGCAACTCAGTGAGACCCAGTTTCAAAATAAAGAATAAAAAAATAGTGCTGGTGTGTAGCTCAGAGGTAGAATGCCCCTGGGTTCAATCCCAGTTCCTCAAAAAAAAAACGAACCCCCCTTAGACAAGATCAGAGAAAAGGTTCACCATGCAACATAATAATCAAATTGACTAATGTAGAGGCCAAAGAAAGAATCTTAAATGCAACAATAGTAAAAGACCAAGTGACATTCAGAGGCAAAACAATAAGAATCACTCCAGACTTCTCAAACCAAGTCATGAAAATCAGGAGGTCCTGAATTGACATATTCCAAACTCTGAAAGAAAACAACTTCTAGCCAAGACTACTCTATCCAGCAAAAATATCTTTCAAATCTGATTGGGAAATCTTCCATGACAAACAGAAGCTGAAAGAATTTGTCTTTCAAACCAGCACTAGAGAAAATACTCAAAGAGATAAATTACAAAGAAGAAATAAAAAATAAATGCCAGAACCAGAGAAAGGATGATTTCCATCAAATGAACAACTAAACAAAGAAGAATAAACACTACCTCAAATAGAAGTTAAATCTCAAAATATTAGGAATTAAAAATCATCTCTCAACAATCACACTGAATATCAATGGCCATCAATCAAAAGACATAAGGTGGCAAAATGGATTAAAAATCATTATCCATCTATATGCTGTCTGCAAGAAATGCACCTTACAAGTAAAAATATTCAAAAACTAAAGGTGAAGGCCTGGAGCAAGGTACTCCATGCTAATGGAACTCAAAGACACGCAGGAGTAGCAACTCTCATATAAGACAAAATAGACTTGAAGCCTAAACTTATCAGAAGAGTCAAAGTAGGTCATTTTTTCCTGGTAAGAAGAACAATCCAACAAGAGGACATAATGATAGTCAACATTTATGACCAAAACATAGGTGCAACAACTTTCATAAAACAAACTCTTCATGACAGTAAGTCTCACATAGATCCCAATATTATAATATTGGGACATTTTAACATTCCTCTCACATCACTAGATTGATCTTCTTGACAAAAGATTAGTAGAGATGCCTCAGACCTAAGGAATACCATAAACCAAATGGACCTACTAGACACATACAGAACATTCCACCCAACTCAGCTGAATTCACATTCTTTTCTGCTTCTCACAGAACCTTCTCTAAAATAGACCATATTGTGGGCCACAAAACAAGCACTAGCAAATTCAACAAAAATGACATGACCTCCTGCATCTTTTTAGACCATAATGGAATGATATTAGAAATCAACTATAAGGAGACCCAGAGAAACTTCATAAATATATAGAGACTGGACACCACACTCCTGAATGGGGAATGAATCATAGAAGAAATAAAGGGAGAAATTAATAAATTACTAGAAACAAACAAAAATAGAGACACAATATATCAAAATCTCTGGGACACTTTGAAGGCAAGAGGAAAATTCATAGCACTGAGTATTAACATAAGAAAAATAGAAAATCACAAAAAAACCCTAACAACACACCTCAAAACCCTTTAAAAGAAGGGACAGTCTAATCCAAAGCCAGTAGAAGATAGGAAATCATTAAAATCAGAGCAGAAATTAATGAAATAGAGAACAACAACAATACAAAAAATCAACAAAATCAAAATCTGGTTTCTCAAAACAATAAACAAGATAGATAAACCACTAGCCAACCTAACCAAAATTACTAAAATAAGAGATGAAAAAGGTGATATTACCATAGATAGCACAGAAATCCAGAGGATCATCAGAAACTACTTTGAAAAACAATACTCCAACAAAATGGAAAACCTAGAAGAAATTGACAAATTTCTAGACACATGCAACCTTCCTAAATTGAATCAAGAAGATATAGAAAATTTAAACAGACCAATAGCAATCAAAAAGATTAAAGCAGCAATAAATTTCCTACCATCTAAGAAAAGCCAAGGTCCAGATGGTTTCCCAGCCAAATTTCATAAACCTTTATTGAAGATCTAATTCCAATACTTTTCAAACTATTCCATGAAATAGAAAGAGACGGGTCTCTCTCAAAGATATACTATGAAGCCAATGTCACATTAATACCAAAACCAAATAAAGACAGCTCAAGAAAAGAAAATTACAGATGAATATCATTGATAAATGTAGATACAAAACTTCTAAACAAAATACTAGCAACGCACATTCAAAACCACATCAAGAAAATTATACATCATGACCAAGTCAGGTTCATCTCAGGGATGCAAGGCTGGTTCAACATATGAAAAACAATCCACATAATTCACCACATAAACAGAGCTAAGGACAAATGTCACATGATCATTTCAATAGATGCTGAAAAAGTGTTCAACAAAATCCAACACCCATTCATGTTAAAAACACTGCAGAGAATCGGAATAGAAGGAACTTACCTCAATATCATAAAAGCAGTATACAATAGGCACACAGCCAACATCATATTGAATGGGGAAAAACTACGAGAGTTCCCCTTAAAAACAGGAAGAAGACAAGATGTCCACTATCACCGCTGCTTTTCAACATAGTACTTGAGACTCTTGCAAGAGCAATAAGGCAAAAGAAGGAAATCAAAGGAGTACAAATAGGAAATAAAGAACTGAAACTATCTCTATTTTCCAATTACATGACATTATATTTAGAAGACACAATAAACTCAACCAAAAAGCTTTTAGAATTGATCAACAGATTCAGCAAAGTATCTGGATACAAAATCAATCTAAAAAAATCAGAAGCTTTTCTGTATGCCAACCATAAATCCACTGAAAAAGAAATCCAGAAAACATTTCCACTTAACAATATCCCCCCCAAACAATACTTAGGAATAATCCTAACCAAGGGTGTAAAATACTTCTACAGTGAAAATTATAAAACATTTCAAGAAGAAATTGAAGATCTTAGAAGATGGAAGAACCTCTCATGCTCTTAGATAGGCGGAATAAATATCATCAAAATGGCCATTCTTCCAAAAATGATCTACAGATCAATGCAACACCCATTAAAATACCAAGGTCATTCTTCACAGATATAGAAACATCAGTCCTTAAATTCATTTGGAACAACAAAAAACTCAGAATAGCCAAAGTAGTTCTCAGCAACAAGAACCGCGCAAGGTGGCATCACAATACCTGACTTCAAAGTATACTACAGAGCCATAGTAATTAAAAATAGCATGGTATTGTCACAAAAGCAGACACACAGACCAATAGAGTAGAATAGAAGACACAGAAACAAATCCGCATACTTACAGCCAATTGATTTTTGACAAAGGGGCCTAAAGCATATACTGGAAAAAGGTAGCCTCTTCAACAAATGGTGTTGGCAAAACTGGTTATCCATATGCAAAAAAATGGAAATAAACCCCACTTTCTCACCCTGCACAAGAGTCAATTCATGATGAATCAAAACCTGGAAATCAGACCAGAGACCTGTCAGCTACTTGAAGAGGGCATAGGACTAACACTCCAACATATAGGCATGGGTAAAAAGTTCTTCAACAAGACTCCAAAGGCACCAGAAATTAAAATGAGAATCAATATGTAGGATTGCATTAAACTGAAGAGCTTCTGTGCAGCAAAGGAAACTATCAAGAACCTCAAGAGAGAGCCGACAGAATGGGAGGAGATTTTTGACAGCTACTCCTCTGATAGAGAAATAATATCTTGAATATACAGAGATCTCAAGAAACTCACCACCAAACAAATAAATAACCCAATCAAAAAATGGGCAAGTGAACTAAATAGACAGTTCATAAAAGAAGAAATACAAATGGCTAATAAATGTATGAAAAAATGTTCAACATCATTAGCAATCAGAGAGATACAAATCAAAACTACCCTGAGATTTCACCTATCCCCAATTAGAATGGCAATTATTAAAATCACACACAATAACAAATGCTGGTGATGATGTGGAGAAGTAGGAATTCTGATTGCAAATTAGTGCAACCACTTTGAAAAATAGTGTGGCGGATCCTCGGAAGAATGGGAAAGAACCTACCATTTGACCCAGCAATACCACTCCTGGGTATCTACCCAAAAGAATGGAAACCAAACTGTCTGAGTAATGCATGCGTATCTATATTTATAGCTGCACAATTCACAATTGCCAAACTGTGAAACCATTTGTGAGGTTCATCAACAGATGAATGGATTACAAAAATATGGGATATACACAATGAAATTTTACTCATCCATAAAGAAGAACAAAATTATGTCATTTGCAGGGAAATGGATGGAACTAGACGACATTATGCTATGTGAGATTATTTAGTCACAAAATGTGAAAAGTCCGATGTTCTCCCTAATGTGCGGAAGCTAGGGAGAAATTGGGACATAGGAGGGACTCCAGACAAAGGAGGAGAAACCTTAGTTGAGTGAAGAAGGGGACCTAACTGAGGGAGATGGGAGGAGGGAAAAGGGAAACACCTTAAAGGACATGATGTATGTACACAAACTTATCAAAGCCAATCACTGTGCTGAGCGTGGTAGGAGGGGTGGGGGAGGGAATCAGGTGGGAACTGGGGGAGGGCTTAATGAGTGTTGTGTGTATGTATTCCTCTATCACTCTGAACTTCAACAAGATGTATGATTACAATGCACAATAAAAATAAAAAGAAACAAAGAAAAATCTTATGAGAACAAACTTCACAACAATTTCCCATTTTGTTCAGGTGACAAATTCACTTATCATATGTTTGTACCAATAAAATGTTTTTGCTGGAAAGAAAAGTCTCAGAAATTTGGAGTTTTATAAGGACTTGTGCATGGTTTATTAGAGTACTAATGTATTTTCTTTCTATTTCCACTCAATGGATTTTTAATACTGTAAGTACCTGAATTGTTGAGAACATATAGTTGAAAAAGTAGAAGGAGAAGCTGTCTTCCTTTGAATACATGTATATTATACCTTGACAATTTGATATAATTTAATTTTCTCGCATTTGGCATTGCCATATTTTCTGGATGGATTATGAATTTAGAAAAGAACAACATCAAAATATTATCATGAAAGACAGCATAAAAACTGAGAAGAACACAATTTGATCATATGGTAAGAAAGAGTAAGATGATAGGTCATTTTTCAAGAAAATTCTCAACAAACCCTCTCATTTGTTTAGAAAGTTTGGAATAGAGTTCAAACCACAAATAATTTTCCTACTGATATTTTTTTAGTGAAGAGCATCTATGTAAAATTTTTCTTTCATTTACAAACATCAACCCCCTAAATAAGTGTAGAGAAGAATACAACACTAGGTTTCAGGGAAATCACATCTTATAGAAGAGTTTAGACTAATTTTCTGAAAGTCAGGAAATAGCCCAATGTGAACCAGAATTCAGGAGATCTTGGACTAGTTCTCTCAAAGGTCTTTTACAGATTAAAAAAGGCCATGATTTGCTCCATATTTCTTAGGGTAGAATTATTCTGTACATTATAACAGCCATCAGATTGTATTTTTTATATAATGATTGCTTCCACGTTAGACAATGTATCTCTGAAGGCATAGAACATAATCTGTCTTGATCACTGCCCTATACCTAGTGTATCATAAGGGGATCCTTGGTAGATAATATACATACCATAAATATCTGGTAAATTAATAAATTAAGTGGGTGACTATCAGAAGGTGCTTAATATACAAAAATATAGGCAAAATTAAATAAAAATCTCTCTCAGATGAGATAATTTTATATACTGTATTTACTGTATCAAGGTAAGCTTGGTTATTGTCATGTCTTTTTCTCCATCTGGTAATGGACAGATATTTGGCTGTATGTGAAACCACCCTGGAAAAGCAAAGGGGAATGGAGATTACTAGAGGTAGAAGAATAAGTGGAAAATGAAGAATGGGTTTGATAGTATCATGGAATGTTAATAATTAAGTAAATTTGGTGTGTAGTTCCCCAAGGGTGGGATGAAGAAACATTGGAGAATGGACATTAAGTCTCATAACACTGGAGTGAAGGCTTCATGTAAGATATTCATTGCTTCCTTCATATTCTTTTGATTCTCTTCTCTGATTTTATTCCTCCTCTAATTTATAGTAACAACTATACACCTCACAATAACCCATTGTAAGTGAAGTCCATTCTGTGGCACTGAGATAGCTTATGTCCAACCAAAACAATGCATGTGTACCTTGCTATTATGCTTTATCTGAGTATGTATAAAGGAGATTTACTAGCTACATGTAGGGCATTACCAAACTGAACAAATATTATTCTCCTCCCCCCAAAATTCCCTCTTATTAATAAACTTCATAAAATTACCAAGTGGGACTCTAATATGGGCATTTCATTTAATATCTTCCTCTAGTTTCTCCAGAGACGGTGTTTACTGTGCTACAGAAAGAAAGCTGTTGCTGGCATTCTGGAATTCATTAGGAGTTTTCCAGAGCTGAGCATCATTATTTCATTGAGGCATCTTCTCCCCCAGTCCCTGATGTGTCTTTTGTTACCGGTAAAAACTACACCTGTGCTACCTGGTGGGCAGTGACTGTGAGTTGCCTGTGAATATAAAGTTGGTAAATGGAACTTCTGCTGCTGGTTATTTCAAAGCACTTGCTTCAAAACATACACCAGACATTTGAGTGATGTCCCCAAGCCACATAACAAACTAGGTCAGATCACTCTTAGAACAATTACTCATTTCTGTGGTCCCCTTATCACTTCCTTGACTAGCCAAGTGAATATTTCACTAGTGAGCTATTCATGGAAACCCAATCAAGATTTGTGGCAGGGTGATAATTTATTTCAAATTTATGATTGTATTCCCAGTACACATTAAAGGAAGTAGTTTGCCCTTACTTTCCCCATGTCAAGCCATATGATAAGGATTCTCTGTGTTAGGTGATTGTTTCGTAATTAAGGCTGTAGACAGATAAAGGAACCACCCTCAAGAGTGGTTTATAGGTTTTTAAATGTTCTCTTACAATTTTGTCTCTCCCAATGGCTTACCACCACACCTAAAATTTTCACTCCAAAAACTCCTTATGGATTCCTCAAGACAAAGCTTTTTAGCTGCTTAGAGGGAGAGAAAGAGATTGAGTAATTAAGACTCTGAATTTTCAAATGCTGGAATATTCCAGCCCTCTATACTTAGACCATCCTTTCTATGTGATCTTATTTAATCAAATATCTTTGTTTTTTTAACATGCTTTTATTGGTGCATTGGAGTCTTACATCACAGTGAATATCAATTTGATGTTAACATACATGCACACAGCACTTAGTGTCCCCCCTGCCTCCCCCCAGCCGTATGAAGTGCCAAGAATGATGTTGGTTTATTCTCACATGTACATATTGTTTATGATAGTAATTCCACGGATTTGCTTCTTTCTTGCCCTTCCCCTTCCCTTGTACCACTTCCCTTGCCCCACTGAGGATTTTCCATTATCAACCGGAGTCCCTTGTATGTCCCCACTACTCCCTAGGTTGCACATATTAATGAAAACTTATGTCCCTTCTTTTTTTGTGATTGAATGATCTCGCTTAACATAATGTTCTCCAGATCCTTCCGCTTTCTTGCAAGTGATGTTATTTTGTTCTTTTTTATTGCTGAGTAGAATTCCATTGTGTGTATTTCCCACAATTTTGTAATCCACTCATCTGCTGATGGACACCTAGGTTGGTTCCATAATTTGGACACTGTGAATTGTGCTGCTATGAACATGGGTATGCATATATTACTGTAGTTTTCTAGTTTCAATCCCTTTGGTATGATACCCAGTATTGGTAGAGCTGGATCATATGGTGGATCCATTCCCAGTTTTCTGAGGAATCTCCACACTGATCTCCATAGTGATTGAACTAGTTTGCAATCCCACCAATAGTATAGAAGAGTCCCAATTTCTCCACATCCTCACCAACATTTGTTGTTGACTTCTTAATGATTGCCATTCTAATTGGGGTTAGATGAAATCTTAGAGTAGTTTTGATTTGCATCTCCCTGATTGCTAATGATGTTGAACATTTTTTCATGTATCTATTGGCCATTTGTATCTCTTCTTTTGTGAAGTGTCTATTCTTAATCAAATATCTTTAAATGAAATATATATAAAAGATCTTATGTCTTCCTCTAACTTTTCCACTGTGCTCTACCTCGTATTTTCTTTCTAATTTCCTATTAAACAGTTCTACTTGGATGTCCATTGGTGTTACAAATCTCATCTGAAAGTAAGTTCTTCTCCCAGTCTTCTCCATTCTCTCAACAGGTATGCTATGCACCCGGTTCTTCCGAGAGCTGTCTTGTTTAGGTCATATCTGAAGCAACTATTAGAATATTATAGCCGGGCATGGTGGCACATGCTTGTAATCCCAGTACTGGGAGTCTGAGACTGGAGGATCTGTGTTTGCAGCCAGCCTCAGCCCTCAGCAACTTAGTGAGAACCTGTTTCAAAATAAAGAATAAAAAATAGGACTGGGGTATAGGTCGGAGGTAGAATGCCCCTGGGTTCAATCCCCAGTACCACACACACAAAAAAAGAATATTATAGGTACTCTATGAATATTCTTTGAAGGAAGTTAGAAGGGATAGAAGTAAATTCCTGGTATCCTAGTGTATGCCTTTATATTCTTTCCTGTGTATTGGTATAATAGTAGTGAGTGCCAATATATTACAGAAAATGTAACAGTGTTGTATTGGTCAGGGTTCACTAGATCAACAGAATTCATAGAATGAAAAAAAAAAGGATTTATTAGATCAGCTCACAATGTAGTCCTGAGTTTCAACTGCACGTGAAGAGTCAGAGGAATCAGTAGCTGGTCGGGTGGTCTAAGAGCTGGAGCCTTAGGATTGAAGCAACCACCAATTCAGTCCAGTCCAAGATGTGAAGATAAGGAAGCTCTTCGGAGAAACGATGGTGAAGTTTCAGTTCAAAGGCTGGAGGCCGACGATCTCAGACGAGAGCAGAAGATCAAGAAGCTCCTCAAGGAAACAACAAAGTTGGAGACCCACGATCTCACATGAGAGCAGATGCGTTTTCTTCAGGAAGAGTCGTGGCCCCCTCCACATGGCTTTCTCCCTCTTTTATTTAAGTCCTGCACCTATCCGAACCCCGCTACCCACATTTAGGGCAGGACTTCCGGTTCAATCTGCTGTTACACAACCAAAGTCACATGATCTTAGGTGGGTCAAGTTGACAAACCAGACCAACTAGCACAAGTGTATTAACTAGATTATGCTATAGGAATAAATTAACCTGAGAATCTCAGTGGTTTAGTATACAATTTTAATAGTTATTCATGAAAAGTCTTATGCCAGTCAGTAGAGCTGATCTTCCATGTGAAGACTCAGAGAACCAGAATTCTTACATGATGTGATGTTACCCTCTCCCCAGAAGGTAGTACACTAGCTGTTAAACATTTAACTTAGAAGTAAAGCAAGTCATCTCTGATAAATTAAAATTAGCTGAAACTAATTTCAGAGTCTTATACAACTGCATGGGAGGCTGGGTTACTTAGGGGAGCATGTGGTATATCTGGTAAGCAGTGCTGCCTCCAACACAACATTAATGGCATATTACAGGAAAAGGATGTGGTTAGTTATAGGAGGAAAGAGGCCATGAGATTAAAAATTTTTTTAAAAAAGAGAGAAAACAAAGGAAAAAACCTGAAACAAATAAATGGACATTCTCTGGGCTCTATGCATACCTAATGCAAGGTTAGTAGTAATGTCCACATTGGTGAAAAAAAAATTCCCCCATTTGGTTTGCAGATGTAGCCAACATTGTTTCCTGCTTCTAGTATTATTTGAAAGTTCGCCTCTGAAACTCATGTTCTCCTTGATCCTTTGGCTCTGAAGAATCTTCCCACCCTCAGATGGTTGCACCCCAGGCTGGCCTTTGTGTTCTACTTCACAGCTAATCATCTTAGATTAATTCCAGGAGCACTTTTGCCTAATGGAGTTTCAGCTAGAAAGAGAGAGAGAAAATTGGGAAGAAAGCTCCTGCTAAGTGAATACGTCTCCTCATTTTCTCCTGTGTTTTACATGCTCACTGGTATAAAAGAAATCACGGAAGTCAATGGATTAAATATAAAAGTGAAGTAAGGAAGTATGTGATAAAAGAGAGACGGATAAAAATGTACTTGAGACCAATGGGCGGACCATGTGGTGAGCTGATATAATACTTTAATTCTGGCATCCCTGTGGCTAGCCTAGGTCGACAACATTTCAAAGATGACAATTATTTGGAATAAATCCAAGATTATACTTTAAATAAAAATGTTCATAAATCATAGCTCTTCCACTATGAATAGGACAAGCACATAAGCAATTACTTATAGGAGCAGTATTATCTTGCAATTCAAGCTGTTTCTTAAGTTGATTTGACTAAAAGCTTATTTTTTCCCCCAAAGTGAAAAATGCAAACATCCAACTCGTCTTGCCTTTTGTCCTACATATATGAAGTTCAATTAGATGAATCATTTGTTCTCTCAAAAAGTTATAGGAATCAAAAACATGAATTGAAGAAAAGAAAAATCCATTATGTCTAAGTGAAGAGAGTTGGCATAACTGCTGTAAAACGAGGCTGGGTGGGTGGGAAGAGAATCAGAATCGGTCCATGAGAACATGAATGCCACAGGAGACTCTGGACTGGAAAAAAAAATGGTCTCTGTCTGTTGGTTTTCAAAATGATAGAACCCAGGAAACAACTTTTTCTGCTCCTTGGGCGCATGTATAGGGTTTAAGTGTCAGCAAATCTGACTGCCAGTCCTGAATCAGCCACATACTAGCTCTGTGTCCTAGGGGGAATTTCTTAAGCTGTGTCAGTTTCCTCTTTTGTACAATGAGATAAAAACCTCATAACAATGGTTTTAATATGATAATACATGTAGCTTTCTTAGCAAAATACTGGGTCCATCTTAAATGCTGATTTGAAATTTTGATGTTGGGAAAAGTACTATCAAGAATTATATATATGATATATTATACATAAAATACCATATTATACCATAGTCTATCATATAACATACCCTAATATAACATATATAATATAACATATATATCATATAACATACCCTAATATAACATATATAACATACCCTAATATATCATATATAACATATATAACATGCCCTAATATAACATATATAACATATATAACATGCCCTAATATAACATATATAAATATATAACATTTATATATTTTATATATAAAGTGATATGGTTGCACACATGTATATGTTTAACTCAGGCAACTTATGTATATACACTTTATAAGAGATTATAAATAATCTCATCTCCATTTTCCTATCACTAGTTTCTATAGTACTAGATAACATGTAAGATCCTTACTTCCTTGGTTTTTTTAGTGTGGGATAAATATTATTCAGTGTATTTTATTGTTTTGTTTCATTTATTACTATTTGTTTGCTATTTGTGTGTCTCAGTGACATGCCAGTTGCTTTTTAAACTCTAGAATAAAGATGGCCCTGGGTGGGGTATGATAACCATTTAGCCTGGGAAATGGCCAATGGAATAAATGGTTCATGATACAAAAAGAAGCTTTAAATTCAATATGAGTGAATGTTACTTTACCAGGCAGTGAGTAAAATTCAGAGAGATGAGAGAAGAAATTACAAAAGACAAATCTATATTAGTTCCAAATTAGATTTCTTTAACACATTGAAAAATACTAAAATGTCATGGGAATGGATTAAGCCTGCAGACTGCTTTGGACAAAATTGCCTTTTAAAATGGAAAATAAGAATGGTGATGCTCAATATAATGACAGTAAAAATCCCAATAGAAGTTTTTGGTAAAGGAGATTGAAACTTGAAAAAAATATCCCAATATGATTTGGAAGAATTTACATTTTTTAAGATTGTGATCTACACTATAAAGCATTTTTATTTTTTTTATTTTTTTTTTTCATGTTTTTATTGGTGCATTGTAGTCTCACATCACAATGAGTATCAGTTTGGTGTTAACATACATGCACACAGCTCTTGGTGTCCCTCCCCCCCACCTCCCCCCCGCCTCCCCCCCACATGTAGCACTGAGAATGATGTTGGCATAATCTCATATATACACCTTGTTTATGACAGTAATTCCATGG